>JAVJIF010014143.1:0-117898 GCA_038442645.1 Agave tequilana | reverse complement strand
CGGTCAACCGATGGACAAGGCCGGTCGAACCGCCAGGTCGACCGGTGTGCACGACGTGCACAGGTGTAGAATGATCAACCGTCCGGTCGACGTGGCTAAAGAGCGGTTGACCACCTGGTCGACCGATTGTATGATGGTTGCTCTCTGTTGGTGTCGGTCGATCGCCCGTCGACCAAGCACATGGTCGGTCGACCGCCGGTTGATCAACAGATGCGTTTTTGGCTGTCCTTTCTAGATTCGGATTCCTTTCTTGTTTGGGTCGAACCAATCAGGTTTCCAAAATCCTTAAACTCTGTGGCTATAAATAAGGGCTAGAGCCCTCATGTATCGTATCCCAAGGAAATCCAAAGAAGTTCCCTCAAGTATCCCTCTGAAAATCTCCCTTGGAAATTTCTTGAAGAAAGTACAAATTGTAATTGATTGTTAAATCAATAAAATATCTCTCTTGCCCCGAGGACGTAAGCAAATTACCGAACCTCGTTAATTACTGTGTTGATTTGCTTTCTCTATTGGTTCTTTGTTTTTTGTCATGTTGGGTACATCTCCGCTGCATCTGTCTCCGTTTGGTGGATTCCTTAGAAAGGCTGTTGCCTTGGCGTGCGCAACATTCCACAACGCTCACTCCTGAGTATTATCCTTTCTTTCACCCCATCTCTTTTGTGCGAACTCTTAATAATGATAAAAAATTCATGTTTTTTACTAACTTCTCAAGCCCAATTGAGCAATGCCTCTCGACTTTGAAAATTTTTGTTAGTGGTAAAATTCATAGTGTAATCAATGATCAACTCAGAATTGCATTGATGGTATGGGTAATAGAGATCCTGTTTAACATTTGAGACACTGTTCGGTCAATCGTTTAACAAAGAAGTGTTCGACAATACTAGTCGAACATTTCAAGTTTATTCAGTCAACATTAGCCGAACAAAAAGGATTTGTTCGGCCAATGTTAACTGAACAAACTTGAAATGTTCAGCCAATATTGGCCGAACATTTCTGCTTCGCACGGATGATGAAGGCCGAATGGCGTCGACAACGACGAGAGCAAAATGTTTTTTCATAAAATTGAAAAAAGGTAAAAACTCACCTCTTCGGGTTGTAACTCTCTCACGTAGTCATTTGCTTGTCTATCTGCTGATTGTAAATCAATTTTGAGTGATTTTTTTGGGGGAATGAGTCTTTTATTTTTAGGGTTTATGAATTTGATTGTTGATGGGTTGAAGGTTAAAGAAGAACAAGAGTCATTTCTACTTACTAAAACAAAGGGTATACTAGCTAAAATTTACGGTAAAGTTGTAATACTTGAAAATTGTCTTTAAATTTTGACATTTTCAATTAAGGGTTAAAACTATCAACTATAAAATTATTTTATTTGTGTTTCTACTTATAAATTCGTACGATTTGGCCAGAACACTAGTATTGGTACTCACTTCACAGAAGGTATACATGGGTTGGCTAAGGAGTTAAACCGTTCCTTACTGGAGAAGGTTCGGTGGTTATTGTCTAATGCACGATTAGAGAAATCATTCTGGGCCAAGGCGATTGTGTATGCTAGCCATCTCATAAATGGATCGACTGCGATAGGAGGTAAAACTCCATTGGAAATTTGGTCTGAAAAGCTACTCAAGGTCATGCTTTGCTGCGAGAATTTGAAAGTCTGACCTACTTTAGTGCCAAAGATGGCATGGTGAATCCGCGAGCAAAGAAGTTTGTGTTTCTGGGTGTCAAGAGAAATATGAAAGGTTACATGTTATGGGACCCGAAAAAAAGAAGATCGTGTTGAGTCGGCATGTCACGTTTGATGAGACTTCAGTGTTGAAGTCTATCATCTCTCAGTAGGTAGAGAGGACGAAGACTAAGGAAGTATCGCAGCGTGTGAAGATTGATGCTACTCCATCATCTTCAGTTGGTTCGGTATCAGTGAAAACTTCAACCGATGTGACACCGGGTGAAGATCATGTAGCCAGTTGATACTGGATAGGTTGAAGACATTGATAGGAATGTCGAATTGTTTGCAGCCATTAGAACCAAGATAAAATCACGAAAGTGGGTAAAGAAGCATGAATCTCAAGCTTGTAACCGCGACAAGCTCAAGTTGAAGGCCATTGTTCTCCATGACGGTAGTGAGGAGGTTCATATAACTCAGCAGATAGGTTTGCTACTGAAGATTTAGTCACAGGTGCTTGAGCTCGGTGGAGCCCATTCCAATGAACTACAGTTGGCTTGATTCCTTGGGCAAGGTATGAAGGCAGCCGTCAAGGCGCAGCCTCGTTTGGTGATGCAACCCATATGAAGCTGTTTGGGTTCTCGAGAAGTTGATTGAGACTTCATGTGAGGTGAAGAGTTAGACTTCACGTAGAGGTGAAGCATTGTGATCTCGATGAACAGTTAATCTTCTGGTGAGAAGATGGTTATACTTGCATAAAGGGGTGTGCATCCAGTTTGTTGAAGCCGATGATAGTGTTTGGTATGCTCTACTCAGATTTGATTAGACCGTCTCGAAGACACGTGGACTGGAGAGAGCCAGTCAGTTAGAGAGTCAATGTTGGTTCATGATGGGTTCTTCTTGAGGTCATGAAGTTACTGAGCGAGAGACAAGTTCGTTAATCGGCTCGTCTGATATTACTCTTCAAGTGAAGTGATGGGAACGCATGCGCATTCCAGTTGGATAGCTAAGCTGAAGTTGAACGCCAACAAATTGATATTAAAGTTTGGTGAGAGTTGCAGATGGCAACGACAAACTCAGTTTGGATCTATTGAGATCAGTGAAAATTAATTGTACGTGTACTGACGATTCGTTTGAAGGAACAGGTTTCGTTTGTAGGCCAAGTCAACATCGTGTGTCGATTTCACCGAGATCATGTATCGCTTTCGCCGAGATCGTGTATCGATTTTCGTTCGGAGTATACAAGCTGAGATCGTGTGTCAATTTCGCTAGATGATATATTTGAGTTCGTTGGAGTTCGGCTCAGAGTTGAGAAATCTTCACTGAGGTGGAGATTGTAGGTAGAGAGGAGATAGAAGAAATAGAGGAAGATATCATAGAGATCGGAAGTCAAAGGGAGCGAGAACGACGTATGCAGCAGGCCGGGATAGCGCCAAGTCGACCGCAACGTCAACCGATGGACAAGGTCGGTCGACCGCCAGTCGACCGGTGTGCACGACGTGCACAGGTGTAGAATGATCAACCGTCCGGTCGACGTGGCTAAAGAGCGGTTGACCACCTGGTCGACCGATTGTATGATGGTTGCTCTCTGTTGGTGCCGGTCGATCGCCCGTCGACCAAGCACATGGGTCGGTCGACCGGCCGGTTGATCAACAGATGCGTTTTGGCTGTCCTTTCTAGATTCGGATTCCTTTCTTATTTGGGGTCGAACCAATCAGGGTTTCCAAAATCCTTAAACTCTGTGGCTATAAATAAGGGCTAGAGCCCTCATGTATCGTATCCCAAGGAAATCCAAAGAAGTTCCCTCAAGTATCCCTCTGAAAATCTCCCTTGGAAATTTCTTGAAGAAAGTAACAAATTGTAATTGATTGTTAAATCAATAAAATATCTCTCTTGCCCCGAGGACGTAAGCAAATTACCGAACCTCGTTAATTACTGTGTTGATTTGCTTTCTCTATTGGTTCTTTGTTTTTTGTCATGTTGGATACATCTCCGGCTGCATCTGTCTCCGTTTGGTGGATTCCTTAGAAAGGTTGTTGCCTTGGCGTGCGCAACATTCCACAACGCTCACTCCTGAGTATTATCCTTTCTTTCACCCCATCTTTTTTGTCCGAACTCTTAATAATGATAAAAAATTCATGTTTTTTTACTAACTTCTCAAGCCCAATTGAGCAATGCCTCTCGACTTTGAAATTTTTGTTAGTGGTAACATTCATAGTGTAATCAATGTTCAACTCAGAATTGCATTGCTGGTATGGGTAGATAGAGATCCTGTTTAACATTTGAGACACTGTTCGGTCAATCGTTTAACAAAGAAGTGTTCGAACAATACTAGTCGAACATTTCAAGTTTATTCAGTCAACATTAGCCGAACAAAAAGGATTTGTTCGGTCAATGTTAACTGAACAAACTTGAAATGTTCAGCCAATATTGGCCGAACATTTCTGCTTCGCACGGATGATGAAGGCCGAATGGCGTCGACAACGACGGGAGCAAAATGTTTTTTCATAAAATTGAAAAAAGGTAAAAACTCACCTCTTCGAGGTTGTAACTCTCTCACGTAGTCATTTGCTTGTCTATCTGCTGATTGTAAATTAATTTTGAGTGATTTTTTTGGGGGAATGAGTCTTTTATTTTTAGGGTTTATGAATTTGATTGTTGATGGGTTGAAGGTTAAAGAAGAACAAGGGTTGTTTCTACTTACTAAAACAAAGGGTATACTAGCTAAAATTTACGGTAAAGTTGTAATACTTGAAAAATTGTCTTTAAATTTTGACATTTTCAATTAAGGGTTAAAACTATCATTCAACCCCCCCCCCCCCCCCCCCCCCCCCCCCCCCCGCCCTTTTCTCTTTTTTCCTTTTCAAAATTTATTCCTAAAAATAACCTTCCATGGTTTCTTATCCCAAGTCAGTTGTCCCACACGATGTTCCATGTTTGGTCAAAAAGACAAACTTACTCTTAGCGGGTCTGACTTTAAATCGTACCCGTTAAGAGTTGTTCTTCAACCCTTTTTTTTGTTCTTTTCTAATAATAGAAAAATTAACCTAACGGGTCCAATTTTTACTGGACCCGATGATACTTTTACTTAACGGGTCTGACTTTAAATCTTGCATCTAAAAATTGTTGCTACAAAAAAATATATTCGGGGTACAAGTCTTAGAAGTAAATATGTCTAATTGATGGGCATTGGTTTTTAAGTAGGTAGTCATTTGTAATTGATGAGCATTGGTTTTTAAGAGGTATCTATGTAGAAAGGCGTTAGTGCTTTCGTTGTGTTGTTTACTCCTAACTCTTAAAAAAAATTTGCTTTTGAAGTATATGTTGTGTGCAGGACAACAACCTCTCTCTGAGGAATCCGCCAACCAAGCGGAGACAGATGCAGCCGGAGATGTACCAAACACGACAAGAACAGAGAACAATAGAGAAAAACAATCAATACAGTATTTAACGAGGTTCGGCAATGTGCCTGCATCCTCGGCTCAGGGAGAGAGATTTTATTGATTTAGAAATCAATACAAACTGAAACTAATACAGAGGGATACTTGAGAGAACTTTTAGAGGTACAATACATGAGGACTCTAGCCCTTATTTATAGCCAAAGACTTCTAGAGATTTAGGAAATCCCAATTGGATTTGATCTCAACTCAGAAAAAGAATCCAAATCCTAAAAGGATAAGCAATTTACGTATTAAATTTCCCAAGCTTCATCAAGCTTTCATCTTCTCTCTCCCTACAGTATGTCTCCGCCTAAAGAAATCTTCTTCCTTGCATCAATTTTACAATTGCCCCTGTCTACTAACTCCGGTTTGGCTTTTGAAATCCTCCCACCTTCTTTCAAATTTGTCAGGTGTATATTGAACATACAATAATCGTTTAAATCTATTTTTTTTATCGTCATGTTTTAGATTATGGGAAGATTTTTTCTTAATATGCCAACAATATAGTCCAAGGGTTACTCGGGCAAAAACAATTTCTATGGCACGATGCATTGATTGGTCACCATCTCTTAGACTGTTATCATTGATTTTGACATCTACTGTTAGATACATAAAAGGAAATTTCTCAATAGCCATTCGTAAAAGATTCAATTCTCTCATCAGCTATAAGCGCACGGCCAAAAAAATACTTTACACCAATGAAAGGAGTCAATGGCATATTATACCTATTAGTATAATAAGTTGAGTCAAAAATAAGAAAATCCCCAAAATTGATAATCTAATATAGGTTGTTGTCTGTTCAAAATAAACGAGTTAGGTAATTGTTTTCATCAGTGTCATAGCTATAAAAGAAATCCCAATCCTTTTATCGTCGTTCTTTCATTTTCTTTAACACATTTTGAGCGTCACCATCTTTTTTTTTTTCTATCTATCTATAACAATAATTATACAAATCCCTTTGTGTGTATCCTACATTTTCAAACCCATTCTCCTCGTGTTCCTTGAAATCATAAGATGTTGGTCGCGTCGCACCCATCGCCCATAAGCGGGATTCAGTGCAGCTAATGTGGAGTCTTCTCGATCTGCAAAGATGATAGATGGGGGACATGTGTCAGTGTCATCGACGAGACCCATGTAATTACAACTTCAAAGAAGAGAAATAAACTAATTCTTCCACGAGAGGTAATTTGTGGGAGTAAGCTTTAGGGAGGAAAAGTGGTGGATATTGCCCATAGGAAGAGGGAGGGAGGGAGGGAGGCGGCGGTGTGTTGGAAGTGGAGGAGGCGGTGGTGAAGGAGGCCCATTGAAAAAAGAAATAGAAAATAATCTTTGACATAGATACCATGTAAAATATAAAAAAAGAGAGGACTTTTATGGTAATTCTCACATCGTAAGATGTCCATGCTTGTCTTTGTATAAGAGTACATCACATATGATTATAACAAATAGGTTAGTAATTCTTATTTCTTTATAAAGAAATCACAACTATCTTATTTCTATACAAGTGAAGATCTCAACCAATTGGACACAACTATATTATTTCTATACAAGAGAGGATCTCAACCAACTGGACACGACTATCTTATTTCTATACAAGTGAGGATCTCAACAACTGGATATATCAAATCTGAACATGTCTCTAATAGCGAGATATATGAGTTGACGATATAATGAGTATTTCAGTCAACAAATTCTTATTAGGTGACACTGCATTATCATGGTTTTTGAAGAAAAGGTTGTTGCTCTCATCAACTGTAAAAAGCCGAGTACATAACTACATCTTCATGCCCGGCTCAAGCTATTTGGCTTAGAAGGCTAATTGTAGAACTTGGACATTAAAAAAAAGATTCCACAAATATTTATCGTGATAATATTTTGGTAATTTCCAACACAAAGAATCTAGTTTTCCTTAGAAAAATGCAAACACATCGATGTCTGACATCATTTAATTTGAGATTTGTTCAAAATCAAGAAGAACGAGCTAGAACACATCAAGTTGAGTTCACAATTTGTAGATATCTCCACGGAGTCATTGAAGAAGGTCATGTTCATCAATCTTCGAACGTTGGACATCAGAAGTTTGTAATTTAATTCTTGTCCTAATATTTAGTACAAGTCGAATTCAGCATTGGAGATCTTGAGGGGCTGTTTGGTTCGGGGTGAAAGTGAGTAACTGAGAAAATAGTAATAGTTTCCTTTAAAACTTGATAATTAGTTACTGAGTTTTCCAGTGTTTGGATGTTATTGGGAAGTGTGGTTTGAAAAATACTATGTCTTTTCCGGTATTTGAATGGTAATGTGAAAGTGAAAAAGTTGACCACAAAACTGATCGCAAAATTATATTAAAATAAAAATTAATTTAGAAAAATAAAAATTAGATTGTAATTAGAATGCAAGTGAGATTTACATGATCACAAAATTAACTGTTTTGAGCTACAACTTATTACAAATAAAATTTAAATGACCACAAAATTAACTGTAGCAAGCTGGAAGTGAGAAAGTGATTGTGTAAAGGAAAAAAAGAAAAGAAAAAAGAGTTTCTTCTTTTTCTTTTTCTTTTTCCAGTGTTTGAATAGATATGTGATACCGGGTGGAGATCATGAAGTCAGGTTGATGCTGAACAGGTTGAAGACATTGCTCAGGATGTCGAGTTGTTTGCAACTATTGGAACCAAGGTAAAACCACGCTTGTGGGTAAAGAAGCATGAATCTCAAGCTTGTGATCGCGACAAGCTGAAGTTGAAGGCCGTTGTTCTCCATGATGGTCGTGAGGAGGTTCATATGACTCAGTCTGACAGGTCCGCTGCTGCAAATACAGGTACTAGTGTTCGAGCTTGATGAAGCTCATTTTTAATGAACTACGGTTGGCTTGATCCTTTGGGCAAAGGTACGTAGGCAGCCGTAAAGGCGCAGCCATTTGGTGATGCAAGTCTTATGAAGTTATTTTGGGTTCTCGAGAAGCTGTTTGAATCTTCACGTAGAGGTGAAAAGGTGTGGCTGATGGAACTTCACGTAGAGGTGGAGGGGTTTCACGTAGAGGTGAAGCGTTGTGGCCAGTTAGATCTCACGTAGTGGTGAGGTGTTGTGATCTCGATGAACAGGTTGATCTTCCGGTGAGAAAATGTTGAGCTTGCATAAGGAGAGGTGTGCCTCCAGTTGAAGCCAATGATATTTGGTATGCTCTACATAGACTTGGTAGACCGTCAGTGGAAGACAGGTAGACTAGATAGAGCTAGTCAGTTGGGAAGTCAGTGTTGGCTCGTGAGGAAGTCTTCGTGAGGTCGTGAAGTTGCGGAGTAGAAGCCATGGTTTGGTGATCGGCATGTATGGAAGTTCTCCTAAGGTGAAGTACAAGGAAGGCATGTGCGATGTTTTCCAAGGACAGCTGAGCTAAAGATTTCAAGCCGAGATTGTGTGTCGATTTCGCCGAGATCGTGTGTCAATTTCGTCTGGTGCGCGCAAGCCGAGATCGTGTGACGATTTCGCCAGGTGATAGACTGGGGTACGTTGGAGATCGGCTCAGATTTGAGAAAAATCTTCGCCTAGGTGGAGAATTGTTGGAAAGAGAGAAGTATTGCTGAGGAAGTTGACATGGATCGTCGAGTAGTCGTCGAATGATCGTCGGGGAAGTCGACGACAAAAAGGCGAAGGAAACAGCAGTAGTAAACAGCAACAGCAGGAAACAGGTTGAAGGTCGACCGGCCTGGTCGACCGCCCGCAGTATCAGAAGTTCGATCGACCGGCCCGATCGACCGACGTGCACAAGTTGGAGCTCGGTCGACCGCCCGGTCGACCGACTGAAAGTACCCAACTCTCTGTTGAGCACCCAGTCGACCGACCGGTCGGCCAGTGGAAGGGGTCGTTCGACCGCCTGGTCGACCAACAAGCAGGTGCGGGCTGCGTTTCTGTTTTTGGAAACCTGTTGGTATAAATACGGGTTTTGCCTAGGGTTTTTAGAATGCTGAAAATTCTGGAGCTCTCTTGAGATTAGAGAAGCTGCTAGCATTGTAATCTTCTTCCAAAGTAATAAACCTCTCTTTTGATTGCCCCGGGGACGTAGGCATTGAGGCCGAACCTCGTCAGATTGCTTTGTTTGCGTGTGCTTTCTCTTGGTGTTTGTTTTTTTGTACTGTTTGGGATTGTTCTTCTTACTTGGGAGATTCAGGGGATCCTCATCAGGTTGTTGTCGTAGGCGCAACACTAGGTCCTAATACCTCACCTCAGAGATGCTACGGACTTTTCAAGTTGCAAGTTAGTGAACTTACAGTCCTGGGAACGAAGTAGTTACGTTCTACCTACTGTACGAGAGGTTGCACCAGGCTGAAATTGTAGTATATGAAAAGTACACAGTCCTTTGCTTTTATGCGCCGATGGCAGGGGATGTGATACGAATTAGGAAAGATCAAAGGTTTTGTTTTGATGGACTTCAGTGAGTAATTTAAATCTTATTGAAAATAAAATAGAAAAGAATATTTGAAAAGTTTTAAGTTATATAGAGCAAATTATGATAACTTAAAATTGATAATTGAGCGCAAAAAAGTTGCTGTAGATAGTAAAAAGGGTGGATTTGAGTAGAATTTCCCCTTTACATTGTTTGTTAGACTCTGGGCCTCCACCTGAACACCCATTCACTTCCTATACTTTTATAGCATAGCCCATTATATTTAAAACATTTTAAAGCCCATTTCAAGCCCATTCCAAATTACATTAGTGGACAGGCCTAAATCCATTTCCGTCGGCCTTAGCAGGAACAAAATACTAATAAATAATTGGTAAAATACAGATAATATAATATGAAACTCCCAAACTTCTCAAAAACCAGCAAGTCGTCTCTTCCTTTCAACTCGGAAGTGATTATTGTCAAGTTCTTTCCCTCTAAAAATCAAAATCCTACATTTCTTTTTTTTTTCCTGAGAAAATGATAATTGTCACCATTTCTTATTGATCCAAGGCCCAAATCCAATAAAGCCCATGAGGTGTTTGCATCCCTAAGATTAGGGGCGGCAGATGGGTCGCAGCCCGCCAGACCCGATCCGACCCGACCCGGAGTTAGCGGGTCTGGGTTAGGGCTAATTGGGTTTGGGTCGTAATCGGGTCGACCCATCTGACCCGATTATTAAATGGGTCGGTCGACCCGAACCCACTAGACCCGTCAGACCCAATTATTCTCTATCCTCGTCCTCCTCCCCTCCGATCTCCTCCACCGTCGCCACCGCTTCCCCCTCTTCACCTAAATTAAATTGTTAAAAAATATGCGTGAGCCCAATTTTAAACCTGTGACCCTAATGTATGAGTTTAGTGTGATTATATCACCAAACAATTTAGTAATATAATATAAAGAAATTATATTTAAGGCTTAATAATCGGGTCAAATAGGTCGGGTCGGGTCGACCCGATTAAGTCTGGGTCGGGTCTGGGTCTGAATTTTTGACCCGTATAATAATCGGGTCGACCCGACCCGACCCGATATTATACGGGTCGAGTAGTAATTGGGTCGGGTCGACCCGACCCGACCCAATTGCCACCCCTACCTGAGATCATATAACGACCCTTCTTTGGGCTGGCCCAAACACATGCTGCTTGACCTCGTCTCGTTCTTTTAGTTGGAAGGAACACCTCCGGGGTTCGGTTCATGAAAGCGAGCCACACACACATACAATAAAAGGATCAATCAACAATTGATTTTCAGTCACGTGCAAATACATGTGCTGTTAAAACTGTATAGTTTTGGGTAGAAAACTAAAATGAGTGGATGAAATGACCAAGACATTACTGTATGAAAAAAAACATTATTGAATCAATTTTCACTATCTATAGTGAGATTATTTCGTGACAATTGACCATATGTACCGATGGACTCCTGCGTCCTCTCGTTAGCAATCAACATAAAATAAAGAAGTTTCTGAGATGTGAAGCATACAACAATCATCTATATAACAATGCTATTAATTTAAATTATATGCAATACATGTAGCTTAATTGACAATATATGACATTACTCTATGAATAAATGGTCTTTGAGTTTGATTTTCACTATTCACAGGTCTCGTCTCGAAAGGGATTTATTCTCAATAATTGGCTGAAATATCTTAAAAGAAGATGACCCGTATCTAAGGAAAGACAAAGACTACTGCGTAAAGTACTAAACCAGACGTACCACCAATCCCACCATACACTTTTAGCGTCGAGCCAATGAATTTCCTCTTCCACAGCGAGATTCTCTTCCATATTCACATGACCTCGACGGCCGGGACTCTTATTCTTCTTCTCGATGAATCCCTCGGTTCAGTGGTCCGAGACCAACATGGTGCTCTAAACATCTCGAAAATCAACGTTGGTCAATAAGTAAAATAACAGAGATGTTTACTCCGACAACAATGCTATTAAAATTTCAATAATATGCAACAACCACTTTATAAAAGAAACTATATAAAATGTGGCGTGGTTGACTATATGACATACTCCATGCTATTAATAGTGGCTGTTATTTCAGTTACGACAGTACTAATTTAAAACCCAAGGTCACAACCGCCGCCTAAACCCATCCCTTTCAAAAAGAATTGCCCCATTGCTTGCAAGAGAAACCTAAGCCCACAACTAGAAAGCAATGGCCATGATGATCTTAATGCATCAAATTCAACATTCAACGACCCTTCCCACCTTATCCTTTATATACATTCATTCAATTCTATTCTAATCAATTCCATGTGTTGGAAACCACTGCACTTGCAATCTCAAACGTGCAAGGATCACAAACTTGTACTTCTCCCTCTCCCAACCGTCCATTATTCCACTTCTCCCTCCTCCGTGTTGCTTTCATTCAACTTCAACATGCACCCATAAGAAAAATCCCAAACCCCACGAGCAGAGGGAGAGGAAAAAGTTGAGAATGATGGTGGAAGTTTCTCCTCACAAATGGTCCACGTCATGCTATCTGGTGCTTTTTAATTGGTTGGATCATAGAAAGATCTGCAATGATAATGACAATCAGAAATCGACGATTTGCTACGTGCTCATCGTTCCTGGAGAAATAAGGAGATCGATAGTGATGTGAGCACTTCGACCCTTATATTTCTCTTTCACCAATCAGTAGCGGTCCACTAGGATTATTGAGAGGGACACTGCATATAAACACGTGTGAATAATTTAGTGAAATTTTGACAAAATACAGAAATAGTAGGGTTTTCTGAAATTTCAGCATTGGGACCAAAACCCCGGTGAGCCCACGTATACCCAGTGATGATGGTCCATGAGATTATTAAGAGGGACATCGTCTGTAAATAGATCTCGATCCCCCACTTTTACCTCCTCTTTGTTGCTTTTATTCAACTTCAACATGCACTTGCAGAGAGAAGTTTTAAACCTCATACAGGGAAAATGAAGAAGATTGAGAATGGTGGTGGAACCGTGGAAGCTTACTGTCACAAATGGTCCAAAGAACATGTTGTGTGGAAATTTTTATTTGGTGGATAGCAAAGAATTTGAGATGTATGACAATCAGAAAGTAGCGGTTTGCTGCACATGAACAGTTTCAAGCTGATAAATAATGAGGATGTCATTTTGTCTGAGTTCTTTTATCATTTTATCAGTCACAGGGTAATGATCCGTGAACCACCAATCTGATTAGCATTACATGACCAAGAGGGGGGCCGGGGCTGTGCCTCCCCCTACGTTGTCATCTTCCATAAAAGTCAAAAAGGGTTTGAATTGCTTGAAGGGATGTAGGGTTGGTATCTCTTCCTTTCTTCTCATTCCTACTGTGACATTTTTGTGTGGGTGGGTGGGGTTGGGGGTGGGGTGGGGTGGGGTGTCTGCTGCTGTGCCTCCCCCCTTCGTTGTTATCTTTCATAAAAGTCAAAAAGGGCTTGAATTGTTTGAAGGAATGTAGGGTTGGTATCTCTTCCTTTCTTCTCATTCCTACTGTAACATTGGAGGAGTTGTTGTCCAAAAGTGACTGCTTTTGACAACATTTTCCCTTTCCTTTTGCTTGCTAGCTTCCGGACTCCGCGTTGAACTTCCATGAAAAAGATTAAGAAAGTTGATGCCAGCCTGTTCCTCCATTGATGGATTCTGCCTCCCTCAACTTCCCAAATTGATGTAGATTTCTATGTATCTGGTCCATGGGAATTATTCTTTTTGGTGTTGGTTTCTTTCGCGCAAATTTAGCTAGTGACATATATTTGTATGATATTGGCACGCATGGTTACTATTAAAAGTTGGCGGTATAGTCAGTAGGGTAACCAGGAATTTAGTGGTCCATTGTGATGAAGGATGATATGGAGTTTAAAAAGTTCTCATTCAATGAAGTCTCTTTAATTAATTGTTTTTGAAGTTCTTAGTTGAGATCACACGCAAACGTGCAGACCTCAAATGTGGGAAGAAGAAAAATTAGGATTGAATTTTGAAGATCCCTACTACCTCTCATGCATAGTTATTCAAGATTCTAACTTTAGAAAATTGGTCAAAAATATAACTTACGATGGAGAAGTGATTCTGGATCCAGTGATGTAATACTGTTTCCGTATTAACTGAAAAGGACCTTGTAGGATATTTTTTAAGAATTTTACAGACTTTATTGATTATGAATATTCATTTTATAAAGCCGTTATAATCCAAGTTGAAACGAGACTTTGAAATTAGATTAGACACGCTAATTCAAATAAAATTGTGCTTATAAAGTGAGCCTTTTCCTTTTGGTGCCTTCATGTGTTACACAAGTGTTATTGTATCAACCAGTTAATTAATTAATTAATTAATTCTGTGTAAGTTAATTAAGATTAAAAGTCTTACAATGAGTAGAACTCATCATCCCATCTCTATATGTGTATATAAATATAATCGTTGGCTCTACATACCATCACAAATAGAATCGCACGAGGTCTAAGGTCCCATTGACATATTCGGCATACACGTGTGATGAGCTCTTTATTCTTAATTTGCTGTATTCCAGACCAACTACGATGGTGTGCAAATCTATATTTACAATGTTTCCTAGGTTTTGATTTCAATTAAGCATCAGTCTTTAACATGCGTGATCAAATTATGACTATGAATTGGTCTCAAAATATTCTTTTACCCTTTCTTTCTTTGACTAACTTCTCATAATTTGAGCTAATCTAAACTTTGTACAAATTCAACCAATTGTTGAGTGTTCAGACCAAAATCCAATCCTCGCCCACCGTTTGCTTGTAGATTCTTGGCGCGTCAACATAAAAAGCTAGACAGTTGTCTGCCATTATAGATATATGTTAATTAGCACGTGTATTCTCCCTCTCATAATTGTGTTTAATAGAAGAAAGGAGAGATTTTCTAGTTGGAGGAAATAATATGACCCAAATAAAAATCAAGTGGGGCTTGAAGAAATTCTAACCCAACATGGAGATTTATCAGGATTACGTGTCTCACACAGAGCAAATTCCGTGAGTACGTAGTACAAGATACTTTAGTCTCACATATAATAAAGAACAAAAATAGTTGAGTGGTTAAATAAGATTTGAGTACTCAAAACTATAGAGAGATTTTTTCTCATGAGTCAAATGGTGTTCTAAGTCTCTTATTAATCACTTGATCAAGAACTTAATTTATTCATTATTACAACAAATAGAGAGGTTAGTTCTTAACTGGTGAACAAACGAGCTAACTCAACTCCTTCATTTTGAGGTGTCAAGACTCCAATAAATCTTACCACTTGCTCATAGGTGAAACTCTATATCTCTGACTTGTCAACTCAATATAAGTTGCAGCGTCCATCTCCCAAGAGTGAATTGATCAGTGCATGAGAAATGTCCACATCATCAACGTTCACATTACAATCTTCGTTCTATAGCTAGGGCAATGCATGCATTATTCCCAGTCCCCATAGAGCCATGCATGAAATTGGCTACTCTCTCCAACTCTTATGGAAACTTAGACTACTCACGACTCTCATCAAACATCACAGTGCTTTGCCATATAGGTCTAAACTTTAGGACTGTCAGCCCAAAGAAAGGGGCTGAGAGCACCTTGCATGTGGCCATGTCCAGAAAGGCATGGAACATGGTTTCCTAGCTAGCTCACTTTGCCTGATTAGCTAGTTTGATTAAGACTAGATATGGTCCTCGACCATGCAAGCCTTACAGTTACAATGTATCTGGATCCTCTTCACTGCAAGAGAAACTGTCCATTGTTTCTGAAGCACATGAGCTGCTGCTGTCATCTACGTGCTAGAATAAGATAGAAGGTACAAATGAGGTGAAAGTTGGATCGCATATGGACTGACAAAAGATCCAACATCAATAGGGATTATTGACCAAATCTTACAGGTACATTGTATTTGGATTCTCTCCATTGTATTTGAATTGTTTTAGAGCCTTTGAAAATTTGGGGGATGAGATTTAATAGTTGGGGTCGAAGCCCCTCATGGTGAAAGCATGCATTTTTTGAGCTAAATTTATTAGGTTTATTGTAGTTGCGCTCCAAATATATATAGAATTTGCTGAGTGCAATTTCCAATAGCAATGAAACCGAAAATGCATGTTGTTTTATCACTCCAAATCTTTCACTTAATTTTCTTAATGTTATATCCAGATATATTCATGATAAAATTGTACGTCATAAAATTTATTCAGTAACTACCAATTAATTTTTTTCAGCACAATATTTATTTTTTATCTACTGAATTAACTATAAGATAATTAATTAGATATCAAGATCTATGGTTGTATAAATAGATTGCAAGATGTAGATTGATTGTAAAAATATAAGATATCAAGATCTATAGATTGCATTGTCTAAATATCTGATAATCATTAAGATGTAATTACATGAGATTAGACATTAAATTTCCTTACACCTTAAATTATGTTACAACTAAATTAAGGTTAGGAAAGCTTAATTAGACTAGTTATCATATGCATGCAATGATTTTATAACTATCATGATTTTCACAATACAAGATGAGATATTGCAATGATGAATAGAATGTATTAGGAACGCATTGACAGAGTAATCATGAAAACTTGTCACGCAAAATAGTGACACTGTCCAGTTAGGGCAAGTTTTCATATGTTATACATTAAATCCTTGGACCTAAGGGATCTATGGTAGGTCTCGTAATGAATGATTACACTTTGATTCACATATACAATGTGCTTAAATTAACAAATATTAAGATGGTAAGTGGCATGTAATTAAATATTATTTAGATCTTATGAGATTTTCAATATGAGAGCCATTATTTTTATGTGTGCCTATTAATAGTTATTGGTCAATTGGTAGACTAAATTTCTGAATAGGAGTGAGGCAAAATATGTGCAAGAGTCCAATTAAATCTATGTATAATATGGAATGAGTGTTGAATAAGGTTGGACAGTGATCATCATTCCCAAATGGTTAACACCTATGGGTGTTCGTAGGTGGAAGTATATACTGTAATTGCTTATAAGAGTCAACGTGATTAGCATGACTAATCCTGATTATTAGGTTGACCATAAGATGAGTCAATTCAAAATTATTCAGGTCTCATTTCAGTCTAATCTAAAAGACTAATTTGGACTGAGTAGTCTCAGTTGATTCAAATGTTGCATTAATTGAGTCAATTAGAGCTATTGGATTATTAAGTGAAACCCAATATTAAACATAAATCTGAATTAGATTTATCTCCATCAAGATCTTTTAAATATTGATGTGATCATATCTAAAAAAGATTTCATTCCAGACTCTATGAGATTTATTCTTCTTTAATCGGATGAGATCAAGTAGTTAGATAATATCTAAGTCATTGTATTTATACAGTGTAATAGGACAAGATCAAAAGTTGATTATGAAAAGGGAAGAGGTTGCGGATAAAATGAATCATTTCATATTTTTTTCCCTTAAAAAGAATCATCTCTCCTCCTTCATCCTATTGTAATGTACTAAAAAATTAGTTTAAAGTTAAAGAAGTGAAGGCTCTACCTCGATTAGATCGAGCGGGGAGTTATTGCTACTAGTCACGCATAAATTAAATTTAGACAAGTGAAAGTAAAAACCAATGACTAATTGTAGGTGTTATTAACATTTATAAGTCTAATAGTGTAAAAGTTTGATACTGAAAACAGAGAAGAAAATATAAGAGTTAAAAGAAGATCTCTCTCTCTCTCTCACAACCCTCAATGGTAAAAATATCTTTGATTCTTGACACCTCTTGACTTGTCTTCAAAAGACCACCCCCATGGGGTTTAAGTCCGGATGATCCTAATCCAACCCAAACTTCAACAAGCCAATCAATACCGTCTCAGATAAAGAAGGAAATCAGAATCCAACCAAACTGAAAACAGAATCGTTTAAGGAAACTCCAGAACCCGATATTAGTTGAATAGAGCCGAGTATTAATCGATTAATACCAAATACTAGTCGACTATTTTGACAAAATCTTAAGCCCAACTCTTTGTTACGAGGCCTAGTCGACTACACTCAAGTATTAGTCGACTAGTCTAGAACCTAATCGACTAATAAAACCTATTAGTCGACTAATAACATGCACAAAGTTAGTACATGTCCGTGCATGATCTCTGAAACTTGTAATACCTCTTCTTGATCCCTGATTCTTCTCCAATGAATATGAGGCACTCAAAATACTAACAACCTTCACCTTGGCTCATTGTTCATCTAGTATCTTCATAGAAATTGGCCTCTGATTCATTCATCGTACTTTTTTTTCTCTTTTTGTGACTTTACATGGCTCCTTCCTAAGAGCCCATTCTTCACTTACATTTATAGAATCTTGATGAAGTTCATAGATGTTCTGAACTTCTCTATCGGGATGGTCTTCGTCATTTTGTCCATTGGATTCTTCATGCTGATTTTCACCAAGCTGATCAACTTGTCATCTACCATCCACTGATATATCTTGTGATACCTCACATCAATGTGCTTCGTTCTCTTGTGATACCTGTAATCCTTCGCAAGATTAATAACACTTTAACCGTTGCAATGAACTCGAATTGAATCCTGCATTATACAAAAAATCTCAACCAATCCTCTCAATCACGAAGCTTCCTTTGATGCCTAAACTGTAAATATGTACTCTGCCTCTATCATTGAAAGAGCAACCATATCTTGCAACACTGCGTTCCAATTAATAACGCACTCAGCTACCGTGAACACATAGTCCATCGTAGATTTTCGCTGATCAAAATCCCTGCATAATTTGCATCAACATAGTCTTGTAATTTCTTAGGCTTTCCCATTGTCAATCTCTGAAACACCAAGCTTAGTCTCCCAATCCCTCACAGCTATCGTATCACCCACTTCACTGCTTCCCAATATTGCTTTTCTGGATTTGATATGAACTGACTTATCGTACTAACTACATAGGCTAAGTCAGGTTTAGTGCAGACCATAACATACATGAGTGATCCCACCACACTAGCATATGGTACTCGAGACATCTCCTCCTCCTTTTTCAGTAATAGTGGACATTGTTTGAAGGATAATTTGAAGTGACCTGCCAAAAGAGTTGTGACTGGTCTTGCTTCTGCTATGTTGAATTTTTCTAACACCTTAAGAATATAATTCTCCTGGGATAACTAAATTCTGTCTGAGCCTCTATCTCGAGTTATCTCTATACCTAAGATCTTCTTGATTTCTCCCAAATCCTTCATGTCAAATTTCTTCTTTAGTTAAGCTTTAAGTTTCTGAATATGTGTTTTATTGCTTGCAGCAATCAGAATGTCATTCACATATAACAATAAATATGTCATATCATTATTTTTCTTGAAATAAACACAACTGTCATACTCACATCGGTTGTATCTGGCCTTGATCATAAAAGAGTCGAACCACTTGTACCACTATTTGGGAGGCTGTTTAAGTCCATAGAGGGACTTAGTTAGAAGGCACACATTATTTTCTTGATTTTTTTGAATATAACTTTCAGGTTGCTTCATGATATCTCCTCTGCCAGCTCCTCGTGCAGAAATGCTGTTTTGACATCCATTTTCTCCAACTCTAAATCAAACTGAGCTACTATCGCCAATAACGTCCGAATAAACATATGCTTGACTATAGAAGAGAAGATTGTTGACACTTAAAAAAAGACAAGATTCTCATTGGTCCGAACGATGTCTAAACTTGTTGACATTTACAAAAGACAAGGGACAGACGAGCTGAAGACCAGTTTTCACCCACCTCCAAGGGACAGGGAAGCGGTTTGGACTCCACTGATCCACCAAGCAGAACAGTGAACCCGGATTGTTTCTAAACAGACCTCAGCAGGTCTAAAGTGCTAGCATTTAGCATTACATTAGCCCAAGGAGATAGCCTCGTTTGAGAGGCTAGCATCATCCAGAGCATCGCCAGGAAGCTAACTGATAGCTTCGCCGAAAACCCTCTTTTCGGACTTCGCTAGGAATTGCCTCTAGCTCCGCTATGAGCTTCAAAGCGGGCAGCTCCGCTATCAGCCTGCTATGGTCAACCTTTGACCAATCAAAATCTCCTGATGAGATCGGATTCAATCTAATCAAATCCAATCAGGATTCAAATATGGCAGGTGATTGCCGCAATCTCTTGACTCTCTTGAAACGAGTAAGAGGATCAGGGAGAATCTCCTAACAATATGGAAAGGATCAAAACAGATCAACCGACTTGCCATTTTCTAGCTCCGCAGAAGCTATCCTAGCCTCACAGTAGGGCTACTTTCCAGATTCAAACAGATTCGGTTCAATCTGTTTCCATATCTTCAAAAGGGACGATTATACCCTTGCTCTCCCTATAAATAGCCCGTCAGGGGCACAAAGGAGAAAAAAAGGGGGATCAATCGAGAGAAATCAACAGAGAAGGAGAGATCGATCAACGGAATCAAGGAGAGACGCATACATACGAGAGGACTCCACAAGCAGAGGCTTCTTCACAAGGCACCGCGCGCTCTTGAATTCAGAGACTTTTTAGAGAATTGCTTTCTCTAATCAGGGTGTTGATACCCTAACGTCGTCCTTCTTCTCAAGGAATCTCCGGAACCAGGCGAGAAGGAATTCCTTATTGAAGGCGATTTTGAGAAGCAGCAAGAGGGTTCTACCAATCCTCTATTCTCTGATTCCCCGAACCAGGCGAGAAGGGAATCTCATCGCTCGCATCGTCAAAGGGACAAAGTGGTCGCGCGCTGACCAGACTCCTATCGGCACATTTTCCCAGAATCTCTGAGGAGATCTACTTGTAATCTTTTGAGAATACTTGTAATTTAGCTCCTCAAACCTTTTTTGTAAGTTTTCCCCCTTTGCAAACATAATGGAAAACAAGATGGCGACTCCGCTGGGGATTGTATTCTCCTCTGCTGAGAATCAAGTGTCGCAATGCGACGAACAGACCTTCGGGTCTATCTCTGAATTCAGAAAAGCCGGTGCAGCCAGATCTTCTCTGGCTAAATCTTCAAGCAAAGTCTCTGCGGAGACAGAAAAGGTTCTTCACAAACCTGCTGCGGTCCTTTGGCGCAACAAGGAAACATGCCCGCAGCCCAGATCCTGCACTTCTGAGAACCTGGTCATCCAGATCGATCAAGGAAGATTTGAAGAAGTCCTCTCTGGGGGTGGCCTGATGCTTCGAGCACGGAAGCACAGGAAGGTCTTCATGGCCAAGGTTTCAAATCAGAAACCAGAGGCAGAATCCTGCCAGCACCCCGCAGCCCCACTTGTGGCTATTCAGGTTCCTTGCGAACCTAGGCGTCCCCTGTCAAGGCTGATATGGAAGCCTAAACAGGAGTCTTCAACCAAAGCTCCCGGAGTAGTCACGCCGAGACTGCGCCTCTCCCGCGAAGAAAAGGGTAAGATGCTCATCTGCCCTGACGATGCTGCCAGCCATAAAGTCACGACGGCAATCATACCGTCATCTGAGTCAAAGGCAGCAAAGCCTCCTGTTAGCCTCGCTCGCACAAGCGAAGCTATTGTACCACAACGAATTCACTGGGTTCGCAGCCGCAAGGCTAAGACCGCAGTGTTATCTGAGGTTGATCCCCTTCGCAGCAGAATAGCGGGCAAAGCACCACAGCGTGCTCCGCTCCCCGATTCATCAGGCACTAAGCTCGCACCTATCGGCGAAGCTAGCGCCAAAGTACTATTCAGTACTAATCCCTTCTGCAGGGATAAGAAGAACGGAGCATCATCCCTTGTACGCTCCAGAAAGGCCTCTCCACGGGGTTGTTCAGGCTCTGTTGAGCCTAACCTGCGACAATTCTTGGCAAACAAGCTGGAATTGGAGTCTCTCCAAACCACTTCCCCTTGTTATCGAAGAGGATGCCGACTTGTGACAATCCATTCAGCCCATTGTCGGCAATATCCAATCAAGGTGGCACCTCCGCGCCGTCAATCGGTGTTTGACCGATTGTCCGCACATGCCATGAAGAGACATCATGAAAGGAGTGCTTCGCGAGGCCCAGCCTTCGCATCCGTCAACATGACCGGAAGAGGACGAGAGCAACACAGGGAAGGTCATATATCTGATGATACCCCTTTCGGCTCCCCAGATCCAGATTATAGCCCGGGCTTAGGTGAAGTCTTGGTTCGCGAAGAAGGTGTTTTCCGAAACACCAGATCCAGGGTAGCGATACCCTATAATTATGAACCGCCTTCTTCCTCAAAGGCCCTAATCTCGCCACAGTCCAGACGATCACCCCAATCATCTGATGGAGAAGATGAAGACAGCGGGTATGCCTCTTCAGCAACGGTCAGTTCTGTGCGAACGGACAAAGCATCGGTTAATATGGCCGATAACGCCAATGACGACCTTCGTCAGCGTTTGGAAGCTCAGGAGCAGACCTCTAGAACTCAGCAAGAGGCCCTGGACAATATTCAACAGATGCTCGCTCAGCTCCTCAGCAACCGGAATGATGATACCGGGAGCAATCATGAGGAGGGACATCTCAGCAATGATCCGCCCAAGACGGAGAAATCTAAGGGAGGCTCTTCCCTGGATGCCGAAGTCCTTAAAGGCCTTCAAGCTCAAATCGCATCCCTAGCTCAGAGGGATGAATTAAAGAGGGTAGGGGCAGTCCGTCCTTATCCGCTGGAATGGGATTCGGTGCCATATCCGCCAAAGTTCAAACCACCAACGTTGCATACGTATGATGGTAAGAGCTCACCCAATCAGCACATCTACTATTTCCGGTCCCAGACCGGTAATGTTCTAAACAACGACGCCATCATGGCTAGGTTGTTCATCGGCACCTTGAAAGGGGTGGCATTCGACTGGTTCCGAAGCCTTCCTCAGGACTCTATCAATTCCTGGATCGACCTGGAAACTCGGTTCCTCTCTCGCTTCTATGAGGATGATACCGAAGTGACCATGGACAAGCTCCTTTCCACTGTACAGAGGAAAGGCGAATCTATCCGTGAATACATTGAGCGATTCAGAAATCTATCTCTGATGTGCCCGGCAGGGATGCCATTACCCATGCTCTTACAGACATGCAGGCACAACTTCTTGGATCAAGTAGAAGTCCGCATGGGGGCTGTCAAAGCCCATACTTGGAAGGAATTGGTCGAACAAGCTGAGATAGCCGAGAAATCGGCTAAGAAGTTCGAGCCATCCGCCCCTAGGAGCAAATGGGGCGCGAACAACAAAGGGCGCAGCGATCTCCCGTAGTCTTCCCAAGCTAAAGGGAAGGAGATTATGTCCGTCGAGCTGACCGGGGACATGCAGTCAAAGGCCAAGAAGAGCGGCGTCAACAGCCAAGAGCCCAAGTTTCCTCCGAAGCAGTACTCCTTCAGAGATGACCAGGTGGTCACGATATTCCATCTACTCCACAAAGGGAACAAAATGAAGCTACCGGATGCTCGGCGTCCCAATGAGATAGGGCGTACAAACGACCCTAAATACTGCCTCTACCACAGGATGATCCACCATCCTACTGACAAGTGCTATGTTCTCAAGGATAGAATTCAAGCTTTGGTCGACGCCGGAGTCCTCACATTGAAGACGGAACAGAAGAAAGTCACTGCCAATATGGTGACTCTTGAGTTCGGCACTGCCCAGAAGGTCACAGTTCCTGACGGGACCTATCCAGCCCCCACACCGCGGTTGGAAGTCAGGCATCCTCCAGCCATGACTCAATACAACAAGGGTCTCGTCCCTTTGACATTGGAGACAGGGGAAGTTATGTGGATACACCCTGACCTCGTCCAAGACGTACAGCGGACGTCGAAGGACTCCAGCAAAAAGGGCAAGTCCTGCAATGTCATCTCTGTCCTGCCAGATGATGGTAATCTTACTTCGGCTTCCCTCAGCGATTCAGAAGAAGAGAAGCATGCCTGTACAGCGCAGGCAGATGCACCTCAACAGGCAGGCACCCGGTCTGGAAAATCATACTTAAGGCAGTATGACAAGTCTACTGACGAGATACAACGGCAAACGGCGTCAGTACCAATGCCGGCATCCACTCCAGTCCTGACCAAAGGGAAGGAGAAGCCTAAGGAAGTGCGGTTCGACCATGTGTTGAAGAAACCGCCAGGCCAAGGGTTAGCCACGCCCTTTCGCTTTGATATATTGGCCCATTTAGCCAATATCCCGGCTCGTATCACAATACACGAGCTCCTTCGTCTCTCTAAAGAGACAAGAGAGGCACTCAGAGATGCGCTGGCTGATTCGGAGTCCTTTCTGACATGCATGCCTGAGGTTCTTGGTGACGAGATGCAGCCTTCCTGCTCAGAGTGCCATCACACACAATCCAAGGTGCCTGCTATTACCTTTACGGCAGAAGATATGCTTCTCAAAGACAACAAGCATGATCGGCCTCTGTACTATACCGGATATATCGGTTCCACATGCATTGAAAGAGTACAAGTCGATCCGGGGTCTGCACTCAGCATCATCCCCAAAAGACTCCTCTATTTTCTCGGCATACCATTGTACAGGTTGTCCGCAACCACCACTACAATATATGGTTTCAACGCCGGGAGCAGCCATCCGCTTGGAAAGATTCGGCTCCGCTGCAGAATCGGAAGCCTGAAGTCAGAGGTGACATGCTATGTCATTGATGCTGACACATCATACAACCTGCTACTAGGACGACCTTGGATCCATGCCAACTGGATCGTTCCTTCCACTCTCCATCAGTGCTTCAAGTATGTTGAAGATGATGCGACGGTACGAACTGTCTTCGCTGAAAAGCAACCCTTCAAGGGGGTGGAAAACTACTTCACCGACGCCCTCTTGTATCAAGAGGCCGACGGAACGCCTGCACAACCATTGCCAGACGATGATGAAAGTGGCAATGAGGCGGATTCAGAATCCGAAACAGGCATGCCAGCCATTTTGATTGGCGAACCAATTACAGCATGTTTCCTCAATGACCCCCAATCTAATATCCCTTCTGATGAAGAGGGTGAATGGGTAATTAATGATAGTATCTCTTTTGGTTATCCTGCGAGCATCGAGTCGATTAAATCCATGATGGATGGCTCTCTTCATATGCCCATACATGAGCCAAGTTCGGCTACTACATCTGTGGAGGTTATAGAAGGGGCCACGCTGGTGATCCCTCCATCCAAACAAGGTCAGTTGCCGATAATCTTCGGCAGAGCCCGGCCAGGGAGATTCTCAACTATAGACTCAAGCTCAGAGTCGGATGCTCCACAGTTCTTTCATTACGCGCCATCAGCGCGCCATATTATGAAGAAGATGGGTTACAACCTGAAGCGGGGAGCGGGCCTAAACTTCGAAAAAAGAAGACGCAGCTTGATGCGTAATTCCATCCCAAGAGGGAAACCTGCAAATTACTATGATAGTACACGCAGGGGGTTGGGTTATGTTACACCCACATCGTCGGTGACGGTTCAGGTCAAAGACGACGAACCAATTCCATCACAGTCGGGTTCATCTGCCGAGTGGGACTCTGACATCAGCATAGGAGGAATGTTCAACGGCCTCACTGTGAATATGACTTCAGGCAGTCAATTGGAACCTGCGGACGCTGCTGATGAGGAACCTTGGGCCCAGCAATTAAGTCTCCAATGGGAAAAGCGGTTCGAGCTGCGCGAGCCACCTACCGAAGACAAGGTGATCCAGGTCAACTTGGGTAGTCAAGATCACCCCAAGCCTATTTTCATAAGTGAAAGCTTATCACTCATCGAAAAGGAATAACTGATAATACTCATAAAAGAGTATATAGATGTTTTCGCCTGGAGCTATGAAGACATGCCCGGACTTGATCCACAGGTCGCTATGCACCGTCTAAACATCAAGCCCGACGTTAAGCCAGTCAAGCAGCAACAACATCGGTTCCGCCCAAACATCATGGAGGCTATTGAAGCCGAAGTTCATAAGCTCATTGCTTGTGGCTTCATCCGGGAGGAACAACATCCAGATTGGGTGGCTAACATAGTCCCCGTCCTCAAGAAGAATGGGAAAATACGAATCTGCATCGACTACCGTGATCTCAATACGGCCTGTCCCAAAGATGAATTCCCACTGCCGATCACCGATGTCATGATCGACAACACATGCGGATTCGAGAGGATGTCTTTCATGGACGGCTTCTCAGGGTATAACCAGATCAAGATGTATCCTGATGACGAGAAGCATACTTCTTTCCGAACGCCATTGGGGGTATACTGCTACACTGTAATGCCCTTCGGACTGAAGAACGCCGGAGCAACCTACCAGCGGGCGATGAGCATGATCTTCCGCGACCATCTCCGAAAGACGGTGGAATGCTATGTTGACGACATTGCCGTCAAAAGCCGCAGCAAAGATGAACATCTTCACGATCTGAGAACGATGTTCGACATAATGCGGGCTCATCAGCTGAAAATGAACCCGACAAAATCCTTCTTGGGAGTGTCCAGTGGCAAATTCCTTGGGTTCATTGTCACATCAAAAGGGATCTATCTGGACCCAGACAAAGTCAAAGCCATACAGGACATGCATCCACCAAGGAACCTCAAAGAGCTCCGAGGCTTGCAAGGCAGATTAGCCTACATCAGAAGATTCATAGCAAATCTTTCGGGCCGTTGCCAGCCCTTTACCCGCCTCATGAAAAAGGGTACTGCCTTCATATGGGACCAAGCTTGTCAAGAAGCCTATGAAGACATTAAAAGGTATCTCACAAAACCTCCGGTCTTAGTGGCCCCTACATCAGGGAAACCATTCTTGCTTTATGTAAAAGCTCTGGACTATTCCCTCGGCGCCCTCCTCGCTCAAAAGGACGACAATGGCCACGAGCAGGCCATTTATTATCTGAGCAGGACTCTCATAGGAGCGGAATCTCGCTACAATCCTATTGAGAAAGAATGTTTAGCTCTCGTCTTCGCTGTCCAGAAGACGCGACATTATTTGGTTGGCCAAACCATACATGTCATCTCCAGGGTGAACCCTTTACGTCTTCTCATGACGAAGCCAGGGTCGCTGAATTCAAGGTTGGCTAAATGGGCACTCCTGTTGTCTCAATACGACATGACCTTTACTCCTCAGAAGGCAGTTAAAGGCCAGGCCCTTGCAGAGTTCTTAGCTGCTCATCCAGTTTCAGAACATTCAAAACTTCACGAAGACATCCCTGATGAAGTCTTCGAGTCTAATGCAACCTCAGCAGAGGAAGTGTGGCAGATGTTCTTCGACGGAGCATCGCGGATGGGCCCCAAAGGGAAAATTATTGCCGGGGTGGGGTTGTGTTCATCTCCCACAGGATCATATCCTTCCCAGAGCATTCTCCTTGACAGAATCATGCTCTAATAATGTAGCGGAATACAATGCTCTGCTCATCGGTCTCCAGCTCGCTCATGGAATGGGGGTACGCTACCTTGAAGCTTATGGCGATTCAAAGCTGATCATTAGCCAGGTAAAAGGCGAATATGAAGTCCGCCATGAGGACTTGGTGCCTTATTATCATACAGCCATCGAATTGGCTAGCTTATTTGAAGGCTTCTACATCGGGCATGTGTCCCGATCTCAAAATACCAAGGCGGATGCTCTCGCTGCATTAGCGACAACGCTAGCCTTACCGGCCGACACCGAGTATCACCTCACAGTCGCAACCCGGCATCTCGTATGCTCTAAGCATATGCTAAGGATCCAAGAGGTCCATAATGTCTCCGTGGATCTTGAGCCGAGGGATTGGCGCTTCCCTCTCATTGACTACGCTCTGCACGGTCTGCTTCCAGACGATCCCAAAGAAGCGGCGTCCATCAGACGAAGGTCGCTCCGTTTCTACTATGATCCCACTTTGAAGACACTCTACCGTCGTTCATATGACGGTGTCCTCCTCCGTTGTCTCTCTCATTCGGAGGCACAGGAACTGCTTAAAGAAGCACATGATGGCACTTGCGGAGCTCACCAGCCGGGTCCAAAGCTTAAAGACAGGCTGCACAGACTTGGGTACTACTGGCCGACCATGATGGCCGATGCCACCCAATATGCACGAAGGTGTAAGGCGTGCCAGGTCCATGCAGACTTCATACACCAACCTTCGGAGTTGCTCCACCCTACTGTTGCTTCATGGCCATTTGAAGCATGGGGAGTCGATGTCGTAGGGCCAATCAGTCCCTCTTCGACAAGAGGTCACCGGTTTATCCTGGCAATAACCGATTACTTCTCAAAATGGGCAGAGGCCACACCGTTGGCCGAAGTTAAAACCTCCAATCTGGTTAGCTTCATCAAACACCATGTCATCCATCGATTTGGTGTACCCAGACGGATCATCCATGACAATGGTCCCCAGTTCGTAAGCCAAGGGTTCTATCGGTTCTGCGATAAATACCGAATTCAGAATGTGGCTTCAACCGCCTACAATCCTGCCGCCAATGGTTTGGCAGAGGCATTCAACAAGACAATCATCAAGCTGCTCAAGAAGTTTGTCTCCTCGAACAAGCGAGATTGGGACGAAAAGCTCGGCGAATGCCTTTGGGCCTACCGGACTACGGTTCGGACACCGACAGGCAATACGCCTTTCTCCCTGGTATATGGGTGCGAAGCGGTCATCCCATTAGAAATTCAGGTGCCATCATTGCGAGTAGCCCTGACTACTAAAATGACATCAGAAGACAATGATCGCCTGCGTCTTCAAGAGCTCGAAGCCCTAGACGAGAAGCGGCTGCAAGCTCAGCAACACATCGAGCTATATCAGGCTCGGATGTCAAAAGCCTTCAATAAGAAGGTCAAGCAGAGAGTCTTCCACAAAGGAGACCTAGTCTTAGCCGTCAGACGACCGATGATTATGACACACAAGACCAAAGGCAAATTTCAGCCTAAATGGGAAGGACCGTTTGTGATAGAGACAGTCTATTCAAACGGAGCATACCGCCTTACAACTGCAGATGGCGACCTCCTCATGATGCCGATCAATGGCAAGTTCTTAAAAAAGTACTATCCTTAATCAAGGATCTTGCTCTCGATCAAGTTAACATTACACCTCTGATCGAGATCCGCGAGTCCAGAATGCGCACAAAGAGAGCCTCTCTCTTTCTCCAAGCATATCAAACCTGTTGATAGCTGGGGGTTTGCTTAAAATCCCAAGGGACCTGCTCCCACTTGATTCCCTCTCCAGAATCACCTACCAATTCTCATCCATAGAATGGTAGGACCACATATATTCCGCTGTTATGTTAACATTAAACCTATGACAGCAATCCCCTCGTTTCTCCCCGAGATAACGAGACCTCCAAAATCACCTACCAATTCTCATCCATAGAATGGTAGGACTACATATATCCCGCTGTTATGTTAACATTAAACCTATGACAGCGATTCCCTCGTTTCTCCCCGTGAAAACGAGACTATTCCCAAACTCCATTGCTATTGAGCTTAGTGGCGTCTCAATTGGTTACGTCATCGCGACCTCTGAACCAGTAGACGGCTAAGTCTCAACCCCGAGCCCTGTTGACATTTACAAAAGACAGGTCTCGATACTTATTGACATTTACAAAAGATAAGTATCACCTATTTTGAGCTTGTTGACATTTACAAAGACAAGTCTCAACCCCGAGCCCTGTTGACATTTACAAAAGACAGGTCTCGATACTCGTTGACATTTACAAAAGACGAGTATCACCTATTTTGAAGCTTGGTGGCTTCTCAACCAGTTACGTCATTGCGACCTCTGAACTGGCAGATAGCCAAGTTTCATCTACCATTGAACTTAGTGGCGTCTCAATTGGTTACGTCATTGCGACCTCTGAACCAGCAGACAGCTAAGTCTCAATCCCGAGTCCTGTTGACATTTACAAAAGACAGGTCTCGATACTCGTTGACATTTACAAAAGACGAGTATCACTCATTGTTGAGCTTGGTGGCTTCTCAACCAGTTATGTCATTGCGACCTCTGAACTGGCAGATAGCCAAGTCTCATCTACCATTGAGCTTAGCGGCGTCTCAATTGGTTACGTCATTGCGACCTCTGAACCAGCAGACAGCTAAGTCTCAATCTCGATGCTTGCTGACATTTACAAAAGGCAAGTATCTCCCCTTTTAGCCCCGCAATGGGCTAACCTCGAGACTGGAAACATCTCAATTGGTTATGTCATCGCGACCTCTGAACCAACAGACAGCCATGCCTCATTATCCAAACAAACAAAGACGACAAAAGAAATAATTTTTTATTAAATTCCAAAAGGATGGGATACATGGAGGAGCCTATAGGCGTACATGATAAGATCGGATCCGATCTCCAAGCGAAGCTAGCCTCGTCCTCCTGTCATCAGCAGCCTGGGCCAGCGCCTGTGATCTTAGCTCAGCCTCATCGAAGTCCACCGCCTGAGCCAGACGAGCCTCGACCTCCGCCAAAGTCGCCCTCTGTGACGACTTCTGCGCCGCCAGTTCCTCACTTCGAGCCCTGAGCTGCTTAAGCCGCGCAGACTCTTCATGACGCATCTGTGTAGCCTTGGATAAGAGGAGATTTGCCTTCCGGATCATCTCTTCAGCCCTTTTAACCTTATCTTCAGCATCAAGAAGAGCACTGTTGGAAGCGTCAATTGCACTCCCAACCTCTGCCTCCTCTGTCTCCAAGGACCTCAAGTCAGTGGAGATAGCCTCAGCAGCCTCTTGAGCGGCGAGCTGAGCCTCGCGCCTCTGGGCGACAAGATGTGAGAGCCGTTCATCAGCCAAAGACGCTGCGTCTGAACTATAGAGGCGGCGCCATTCCTCCACGTCCTTCTCAAGGTCGTCTACCAGGAGCTCTAAAGCAGCAGCTTGATGGTACCCCTCAAAGTCCCGGATACACTCAATGCCACGGGAGAGGACCATCTTCAGCTTCGAGAACGGCACAGGCGAGCCCTTCAAGACGAGACCGATAGTCTGCTCCAAGCTGTTATAGAAGCTGTCGACCAGATTACCGATGAAGTCATTCTCAGCTTCATCAACCCTTGAGACAACCTCGGAGCAATCTACTATCCCAGTCGACACCGCCGCGCAGAAGAAGAAGCGGGAACATCGACAGCAGCAGGGCAAGCCAAAGGCGACCTCGGCGGAGTCCTCAGCGACACCAGCACGCCAGCCACCGCGGAGGTAGGACTGGCAACCACCTCCTGAGCAACAGGCTCAACCACCAGCGTTGGAGAGGTAGGCTCACAATCACCCTCAATGCCGTATTCGGCAAAACAGTCTGCACCTCACTCGTTGATGTAACTGGAAGTGAGGATACCTCCGGGACTGCCGCCCCTTCAACCTCAGGACCTTCCGCTGATTTGGGCTGATAAAAAGGCAGGTCGCCATACAGCGCATCCAACACAGCAGCGTCTGCCCCGGTCGAAGCGCTCATATCGCCCCTTGACCCTTCAGGGAAACCCGCCGCTTCTTTCGAAGCTGATGCACTTTGGGGACGAATACCTGCAACAAAACCAAGGTCAAAAAGGAGACGCAGCAAACAGGCGAGGACCAAGAGATCTTAGTCTTACCGAAGGCCGATGTCACCTCGTCAGCCGTATCAGAATCCAGGGGTCCCATCGGAAAGTTCTTACCAGACTCAACGCGGATAGCCGGCCCGCTCGCCGATTCCTCCGCAGACCACCCGACAGAGCTGGAGGCCATAGGACTTCCTTTAGAAGTCCCAGCGCCCGACGGGCCAATGTCGGCCGCATCACCTCTAGACTCCTCTGAGTGAGCAAAGGAACCAGCTGCAGCTCCATAAGCAAATAGAGGATCATACTGGTCCCCTTGCTCCCCATGCTCCTCAGCTCCTGCAACAAAAAGCAAATGATGAGTTATTTAAAGTGCGCTGAAGGCATATTATATGGAGGCCAATCTTATCAGTAGTCGGTTCAGCAACCGACGGCTCAGCCACTAATGGAGTAGCAGAAGGAGGCGCAGCAGAAGGCTCACCCTCTACCACGATGGTAGGAGTCTGGCGACGGGGCCTCTTCGCCGACGACTTCCTACGGGATCCACTCCCACGCTTCCTTTTGAAGTGGACATCAGAGTCCTCTTCCTCCACTTCCTCCACATGTTGTGAGGGAGCTGTCCCCACTACACCAGATCCGGCTTCACGAGTATCAGCTTCATGGGCATCAACCCTCATCCCCGCCTCGAAGCAAGGGCTCCCCGCATCAGAAGCCCCGCTGTCATCTACAGCGATGAACTCCTCTATGCCAGGAACACGGACCCGTTTGCCCTCCATCCTATCGGAAGCCTTCTGCCTCATCCGATGAGAAATTAACTTCACACCCGAACGGTTGACATTAAACCTAGCAGGTGTAGAGTTCGAAGCCGCATACCATTGGCAGAAACACAGGGTCGTCCAAAGGCCGGGATCCCTCAGCGGCGTGCGCAGCCACGCTCCAGTATCATCCGCGGTAAAAAACCGCCAAGCACGAGCCCCATCAATGAGGCTCCCCATGAAAGCCAGGTCCGGATTGGGGTTGCCCACGTACAACTGGTCATACCCAAATTGGCGGGCAAACCGGCTCGGGACGTAGGGCTCCAGGTAGCAGGTATCCCCACTCCTGTACAGCAAATGCGAGGGCCGGATACAGACCAGCCACTCGAAAACACCCCGACTCATGGGAGACCGACCTGATTCCACATCACGGAATTCCTCGTTGTATCCTGCACCCCGCAGGCGAGGAAAACAACGGAACAGGCTATAAGCGTCATAACAACGCACTAACTTACAGGCCTCAGCCACATAAGTTTTCTGCCACGAACGGCCTTCAAAGCGACGGAGAAGCGCCGTTTGAACACCCTGCGGAGGGTCTTCCCCAGCTCCAATCAAACTGGGACAGTGCAAGGCGAACCACGCCATCAAGTAGGTGTACGGTAAACCTACCCTAGGATTGGGTCCGTCACAAGGCAGGACGGCACCCTTCCCTCGCCTTGACGCCATTGGCCTGCAGAAAGCCTCCGTCAGTGCACGAAGGCCCCTCTGAATACAACACACCATGGCCGGGAGAAGACCCAGACGGTGGCCATGAACCAAGCGGACGGCAGGCAGCAGCACAGTCGGGTGGACGATGTCACCCGAAGAAGAAGGCACGACACACTTCTTTAACCAGATGGTTAAGAAGCCGGCTAGCAACGCCTTGCGAGACATAGGCCGACGGGCCTGATGGTGAAAGCTCCGAAGAACATCACCCTTCCCAAGAGGACCATCATCTTCTGCCACGACGATGTCCTTTTCAGCATGCACCTCCATCCTTACCAAGATGTCTTCTTCAGCAACTCCGCAATGAGCTGCCTCAGGTGCACTAGTCATATCTGGGAACAAGTAGTTCCCCCAGCTCTTCAAGCTCGTCGAGCTACCCTTGCCACCAGTGTGGATGCTGGAGCAAATGTACAAATGGCACATCAATTCCCGATATGTCTCGAGCAGAGCAGGCTCCTGCTTCTCCAGAGTAGCCAACTCGCCTCACAGGGAAAGTACTCTTCGTATAGAAGAGACCCGAAGGGCAAAGCAGAGATCTCCCGCATCTCATGCAGGGCCATGCCCAACTCACCAACTGGGGTGAAGAAAGTCCCCGAGGCCGGGCAATACAACTCAAGGATGGCGTAGAAGCACGCCACCTTCATCTCAATGCCGTAGCAGGTCGCCCTGACGGCCTCATGGAGGTTTAACCTCTCTAAGTCCCCCTCAAAGTGGGTGAGGATATAGTTGGTCAACTCCGCCCACCATGATCTAGGAGGGTGGACCCAACCGGGAGTCCTGAAATCAGTGGCGGGGTAGTTCCCGTCAACTTCGCAGAACTGAGTGCCAAAGGTCGGCGCCGCAGCTGGGTTCTCTCCTACTGGAAGGTCCCGCGATACCTTCCCAGGGTATAGCCCCATTATGCTACGAGGAGGACCAGCCCTCGAATAGCCGGACTGGAATGTCAACCTCCCGACACTCACGGACTCGGCGTTTAAGCTCACGCCCCACGCCATCTTCCGAGCCTGAGTTGCGCTCGCGAAGGAAGACAAAGCAAAATGCCGCTTAGTGGACGGGAGATAGAATCTCTCGCCGTCCAACTGGAAGATCCACTGGCCTTCACCGGCCTGCAGCTGGCGATCGGGATCAGGTGCAGCATCCCCGAACATGAAGTCAGGCTTTCTGTAAGCCTGACGGTCGATATCTTCAAGCGGAGCCGTAGTCAAGATGCTCCGGATGGCCTGCGGACCACCGCCCTGAATGAGCGTATCCCGTACAAGGGAGCTCGGCTCGCTGAACAATGAAGCCTGCCCATAGAACTGCAAGCTGATGCTTCCGCCTGCTCGACTGGCTACACCGAACAGACTGTTCTGGAGGCCGGAGGCGTAATGTACTGAAAAAACAGAAATGAGCTATGATTAGTTCATCAATCAAGTGGATGCGAAAGCATAAAAATTCACTAAGGCATAGCCTCGCCCAGCAAGCGGGGCCTGCAAGGCGGTAGCTTTGAAAAAGCTTCACTTCATGGACAAGACTGCATCTTTGCAGAAAATATCCAAAGCGCCAGCTTCGCTTAAAGCAGGAAGTGACATAGCCCTAAGGGCTGACGTCATCAAAGGGGCATTATGGTCAAAAGTCATCATGACTGAGAGGACTTATTCAAGTCCTTTCCTCAAACAGTACGGAGATGGCCCAAGTTATGGCTTCGTGCGAAAGCCCAAAGAAGAACTGTTCAGTTCTTACTTCCCTAGTGCAAGCAAAATAGGGAAGTTGAAGGGAAACGAGTTCCCTGATAAGGACAGGTCATATTTGATCATCCTGATGGCCGAGTATCGGCTCCAAAAGATGGAGACCACTCTCTAATCAGACAGGAAAATTCCTTACCGGTGATCGGTCGCTCGATGACCGGAGGAGGAGCGCCCTCCGCCGCAGAAGTCGCCACTTCTTTCCCTGCTCGTCTTTTGGGCGCCATCAAAGAAATGTAAGGGTTCTCAAAGAACTCTGAAGCAAAGAAGGAAGAAGAAGGAGAGGAAGAGATAGAAATTTCTCCGAAAAAGGAGATCTTTTCCTGCTCAGCCCGATCGGGCTTTTATAGGCCAATCAGCGCCTGAAACGAGGCCTCGAAAAGGGCGTATGCCGCCGTTTCGAATTAATTCGAAACGCCGCCCAAAGCGCCTTCCCGAGAAGCGCTGCTTCGATTCCGCTAAGGGTTAACTTCGCCCTGGCTTAAAGTGCGGACTTCGCACAATCCTTCAAGGGCTTCGCTGAAAGGCCTACCTTAGCCCTCTAAAAAGCGTGCTGCTCGCACTGACATGCCAGTCTCGCGAAGATCATTCGAAGAAAGGACTATGTCCTTAGCTCCGCACACAGTTTAGCCCAGCAATGGCCAAACTCTCAGTGAAAGCAAGCAAAAATCAGATGATCAGACGATGAACTTTCATTGATTCAAAAGCAAGGGTACATTGATATTACATCAAAGTTGTGTTTCATACAAACACATTCAGTTGCCCAACAAGATCATTTGAGGCATACAAGCGGTTTTATCTGCTCCCAGGCCAGACCAACGGGACAGGAGGGGCCTTCCTCCTGCATAAGGCTGTAATCAGTGGTGCCACAAGGACACGGTCATTTTTCTCCACAAAATGGCAGGTCTTGCCAGGCCATTTTTGTTGAAGCCTGGCAATAAAGCTTATCTCCGCCAACACGTCAGATCACCTATAATGGGAACTAGTTTTGATGCCACGGATCTGACGGGTGTGAGGCCCGCTCCCCTGAAGTGCATCGTCCCCGACAAAGGCCACCAAAGTTGAAAGTCGGCAACGATGTCAGTGATCTCACTGATCACCTCCGACGAAGCGGCGGCCAGCCTCACCTCAGAACGAATCATCTCGGGTAAGAGGCTGCCAACAGCCCCTGGGACGCGCATTCGCTGCCCCGAATTGTTCCTCCTGCTTAAAAGTAAAGCTTCAACCGGGGAAGCATAAGGCAATTTTATGGCTTCTTCCATCAAGTTACCAGACTGGCAAGCATAGCTCGCTGCAAGGCAAATTGGAGCAAGTTAGCAGTCAAGCACAGAAAGAGCTGCAAAAATACTAAGTCAGATTCTTCGGCGGCAAGGTAATCCAACTTCAGTCAAGGCAGAGGATAAGCCTCGCCTGCACGGCAACCATGGGCTGGTTCAGCAAACGCCAAGTCCTAGCCTCGCCTATACGGCAAAGTCAGACTGATCTTGTGAGGAACAGTCTCAACCTCACCAATATGGCAAGACCGGCTCAACTATTGAAGAAGCCAAGTCCCAAGTCCTGCCTGCGCAGCGGACTTAACAAGCAATGATCTTTCACTGATCAAGCCAAGATGATAGCTTCACAGAAAGCTATGATGAGATCCTTCTCTGCAGCAGCCAATTGCAAGATGAAGAACAAGGGAAGCTAATCCCTGAAGCGAGCTGCCAAAGCTAAATCAAGGGAGATGAGTTCCCTAAAAGCAGTGAAGTCTTTGAATGATCAAGACTTACTGGTCCTTGGCCGGTTAGACAACCAGAGTGGGCTTTCCCACTAATTCAGAGATCTGAGTATCTCTCTCAACCAAGAGAAGAGAAGAAGAAAGGCAAAACATTTCTCTTCAGAGGACCTCAAGTGTCCTATTTATAGGCCCCATGGCCTGAGTGCGATCACCTCAAGCGTGGAAGCACGAGCGCATTCAAGGCATTTACTGCGCCTTGATGGAAGGGACGGTTTTCCCTTGGAACCGTGCAAAGGTAGAAACGTCTCCCTCATAAAAGGCACTTATGGCGCCTTGAATAAAGGGAATATCCTCCCTTGGAAACGTGCAAATCGGAGAACATCTCTCTCGATTGGCGCAAAGAAGGAATGATCCTCCTCGTAACCGCCCCACGGCCGTTGGCTTTGAAAAGGCAACAGGAGTTCCAAAGCGAACTTATTTCTTGGAAGCCCAGATATGGAGCTACCCCGACGCGAAGCTACTCGCGAACCAGTGCAATTCTTCGGCGAATTCATCCCAAAGCAGGATTGAAGGCGAAGCTGAACTCAACCATCATGGCGACGTTCATACTCCACATACCATCACAGTAGTTCAAAGTGTTTCAAAGTCTGAGCTATTACAGACTCTCGAAAACTTTGAAGGGGGTCTTGTTGACACTTAAAAAAAGACAATATTCTCATTGGTCCGAACGATGTCTAAACTTGTTGACATTTACAAAAGACAAGGGACAGACGAGCTGAAGACCAGTTTTCACCCACCTCCAAGGGACAGGGAAGCGGTTTGGACTCCACTGATCCACCAAGCAGAACAATGAACCCGGATTGTTTCTAAACAGACCTCAGCAGGTCTAAAGTGCTAGCATTTAGCATTACATTAGCCCAAGGAGATAGCCTCGTTTGAGAGGCTAGCATCATCCAGAGCATCGCCAGGAAGCTAACTGATAGCTTCGCCGAAAACCCTCTTTTCGGACTTCGCTAGGAATTGCCTCTAGCTCCGCTATGAGCTTCAAAGCGGGCAGCTCCGCTATCAGCCTGCTATGGTCAACCTTTGACCAATCAAAATCTCCTGATGAGATCGGATTCAATCTAATCAAATCCAATCAGGATTCAAATATGGCAGGTGATTGCCGCAATCTCTTGACTCTCTTGAAACGAGTAAGAGGATCAGGGAGAATCTCCTAACAATATGGAAAGGATCAAAACAGATCAACCGACTTGCCATTTTCTAGCTCCGCAGAAGCTATCCTAGCCTCACAGTAGGGCTACTTTCCAGATTCAAACAGATTCGGTTCAATCTGTTTCCATATCTTCAAAAGGGACGATTATACCCTTGCTCTCCCTATAAATAGCCCGTCAGGGGCACAAAGGAGAAAAAAAGGGGGATCAATCGAGAGAAATCAACAGAGAAGGAGAGATCGATCAACGGAATCAAGGAGAGACGCATACATACGGGAGGACTCCACAAGCAGAGGCTTCTTCACAAGGCACCACGTGCTCTTGAATTCAGAGACTTTTTAGAGAATTGCTTTCTCTAATCAGGGTGTTGATACCCTAACGTCGTCCTTCTTCTCAAGGAATCTCCGGAACCAGGCGAGAAGGAATTCCTTATTGAAGGCGATTTTGAGAAGCAGCAAGAGGGTTCTACCAATCCTCTATTCTCTGATTCCCCGAACCAGGCGAGAAGGGAATCTCATCGCTCGCATCGTCAAAGGGACAAAGTGGTCGCGCGCTGACCAGACTCCTATCGGCACATTTTCCCAGAATCTCTGAGGAGATCTACTTGTAATCTTTTGAGAATACTTGTAATTTAGCTCCTCAAACCTTTTTTGTAAGTTTTCCCCCTTTGCAAACATAATGGAAAACAAAGATGTGGGTACCAAAGACCACCCCTATGGTATTTGATTTAGGTGTGGGCTCTCGCATGACGTGAGAGTAGCGGTACCTTGGAGTGGATGCGTTCCGAGCTTCATGGAGATTATTTGGATGCATCACTTTCAAGGGAAGTTTGGTGGGAGGACCACCGTGTTTTGGAGACATGGAGAGTTGCTTCTTCGGTTTTGGTGACAATCCTTTACTCCCGTTTTTATTTACATACTTTTCATATTCATTGTTTATAGCATGTTTTGTTGTTTATAGATTATTTGAAAATGCCATGATTATTAGATTCTTGACATGCATGTATAGCCTTTGAGACACCCATGTTTAATATGGACTATTTTTTTTTGTGTTCTCCCTTTGTTTAGCTATCATGTTTTTCATAGCTCTAATAACATGTGGATTTTTCATATTGATCATGTTTATATTTATCATGTTATTTATGTCTAGTTTTATGCTTCATGTTTTGAATATATGTTTAAATGCTAGTTTTTATTAAAACTAGGTATATACTTGTGCATATAGTGGGTCACAAATAAATCTATATATGTTTGTACTTGAATGCTTATTTGTTCCCATTAGATGTGCTAGTATAGTCTAGTTTTGATGATTCATGCATTTTAAACTTGTATTCTCATTTTTGGATTTGTTTCATGTTTTTGTATTTATGTTTAACTTCATGTATATGTCTATTTTATCCAAACTATTGTTTATACATATACATCCTTTTGAGCCACGTGCCTTCATGCATATATCTTTGTGGACTCGTTGTGTTTGGATATGTATGTATACTTAGTTTATATAAGACATACATATACCTTGAAGATGAAATAAGTTTTGATGATTTTCTTGTTTTAAGGAATATTGAGCTTAATTGAACATTTTCATGATGCCATGTTTCACATAACACTTGTGCACTCTCTTCATTTAAATGTTTCTCATGATCGTGTTTTTCATGAGTATGTATGGGCTTTATTGACTTTGAGTGTTTAGTGATCTTGTGATTTACATGTTTTTCATGGAAAATATTTTATTTTATTCCTTACTTGAAGGATTTCGTACTAGTTTTAAAAATTTTTCTATTTAACTAGTTCGTATTCTTCACATAGTAGAGTTTTCAAATATACTTTATTTTTCAAACCTATTTTTGAAAACCCTACCTTTCGGGCGGTTTGGTTGGGCGATCATGCTCATGTATGCTTTATAGTGAAATCATTTTAAACTTGAACATGATTGGGAGGATAGGAAATATAAGATATACATTTGATATTATTGTTGTTTCAATTGGTATCATTGGATTCTTTCAATTGGTATCAATATTGACATTTTTTTGTATACTCATATATTTTTATGTATGTATGCTTACATTTCAAATTGTATCAATTTCGATTGGTATCAAATTTTTCATACATACATATATATTGTTTATGCTAAGCTTAAGTTTTAATGAATATCATATTTCAATTGATTAGTTTTCAATTTGTATCCTTAAACAAGCTTATGCATGTTTTTAGTTGGTTTTTCATAAAGGGGGAGAAAACTCATATTTTAGTTTTCAATTGATATTTTGTTCCCTTACTTTATGATAGAAAATAATAATTTCAATTGATATCATATGTTAAAATGAACAATTATTTCAATTGGTATCAAGATGTTGTTTTCATTTTTTTAAATTGGTATCAAGAGGCACTTCATTGACATATATTTTAATTGGTATCATGTTAATGTCACCCCTTATTGACTTTTTTTGTTTTAGACAAAAAAAAGGGGAGAACATTGTTTTTATTGTTTTGACCCTTTGTTGATTCTTTGTTTCGAACAAAATGGGGAGAAAATTTATAGTTTTGATTTTTACCCCTTTGTTGATGATTGACAAAAAGGGGGAGAAAGATTTTGAGTTTGAGTTTTATATGCACATTTATGTTTTGCATATATTAAGTTTAATTGGTATCTAGAGCATGTTTATTTGTTTTTGAAAATTTCATTAGTACCTAGAGCCTTTTATTGTTTTATGCATATCTATGCATGTTTCGTGTTTATATTCATTGCATATTTATGTTTATTTGTTTATGCATGAGTTAAGAGGGAGCTTCTTTGAAGCTTAACTTTAATTCATGCATATATAACTCCATGAGTTTTGTCATCATCAAAAAGTGGGAGATTGTTGGCCCGGAGGCCTTCCACTCTAGTTTTGATGATGATTAACTCATGTAGTTATGTTTACTAATAATCTTGTGATTTTAGTTCAGATCATGTAACAAGATATTAGTTGGTGATTGCTTCAAAAAGAGGAGTTTGGAAGCTTTCACATGGTGATTCCCGAGCCCGAGCGTCAAGATCATTCATAGCCATGCTCGTTCGATTACGGAGTTTGGACCAAGTCGACTTGAAGATGAAGATCGTCAAGAAGACTTAGGTATCCTAGTGTTTAGTGTGTGTTTAGATCTATTTGTAAAGCTTAGTATATTTGATATGCTCAAGTGCACAACACACACGTTTTATGGATTTTGGTTTTCATGAATAGTTTAGATCAAAACAAGTTTAAATTGTTTTTTATGTATATTAGATGTGTTCAATATACATACATGCTTCATATCTTAAACAAACTTTTTTTTGATATGTCTATTCATGAGTTTTTAGGAAAAATCAGATTTCCTATTGAAAATCCAAGTTTGATAAAATACAAGATTTTTGTTTTTGGTAAAATTTTCAAGACATCAAAAAGAGTTCAAATGTTTGATATTTGTCTTGAACTTTTTATCACATGTTTGTATTTCAATAAAAATGATAAAAATATTTTATGGAATTGTTAGAAGAGTTAAAAGATTTTTTAGAAATATTTTAACATGTTTTTCTAACCCAGTTTCTGACCCAGTACTGTGCTGACAGGCCAGGTCGGTCGACCGCACGGTCGACCGATCCAGGATACGGTCAACCGGGTGGTCGACCGACGTGCACAGAGCTGTGCACGTCTGCTGGCACAGTGGGCCGGTCGACCGGACCAGAGAGCCTTACTCTCTGTATCTGGGCGGTCGACCGTACCAGAGAGCTTTGCTCTCTGTATCTGGGCGGTCGACCGGGCGGTCGACCGGTTTGCCCAACGGTCATATTTATGACCGTTGGCGGTCGACCGACCGGTCGACCGCAAGCCTGTCAGGCTGACAATCAACCTAACGGCTAGTTTTGTATTGGGCCTATATAAACCCCATTCCTTTGGGATTTTGGCCAAGGTTTTTAAGAGCAAAAATTTCTATATTCTCTGGTGTTTAAAACAAGTTTTCAAAAGTGTTTAAGAGCTTAAAGATTTCATCTTTATTGTTTTCAAGTGTTTGAAAAATTTAAAGAAAAATAGGTTTTTGGGATATTGCTTTAGATCTTCATTTCTATCATATTGCAAGTGTTTTCCCAAGGATTTTTCTTTGTTTTTGATTTTCAAAACACCTTGATTTCCACTTGAGCTATATCATACTATCCTATTCTATTAGGATCTTGTTTTGTGGAAAGAAGAATTGTTTGAGGTTGTCTAAGCCTCCAAGTTGTAAACCCTCCTTGTATTTGTGTATCCCTCTTGGTAGAGGTTGATTGGAGTGGTGTTTGCTCCCTCTTTGGTAGAGGTTGAGATTGGTGTTTGCTCCCTCTTGTGAGAGGTGGAGTTGGTGGTTGTAACCCTCTTCGGTAGAGGTGTTGGTTGTTGTTTGGCTACGGGCCTACCCCTCGGTTGTGAGGCGGTGTTTGAGAGAGGAGTTCGGTACTCCTAGTTGTATAAATCCTCCTCGGTGGAGGTTCCCTCGGTGGGAGTCCTCGGTGGACAAGTTAGTGGATTGGAAATCCTTCTCGTGAAGGCGGGGACGTAGAGCTAGGGGCTCGAACCTCGAAACATATCATTGTGTTTGCGTTTGATCCATTACCTCTAAACCCTCTCTTTCTTTTATTTGTGCAAAGTATCATTCATTCATTCATATCTTATTGCTTGCATTTGTGCCTTGCATTATTTCATATTGTTCATCTTTATATGCTTGGCTTGCTTGTGTGTGTGCCTCACTTATACTTAACCATAAGAGCTTCATATAGTACCTCAACTCTTATCTAGGGGAATCAAGAGGAGTTAGTCCAGAGCCCTTCACGGTGAATTCGGCTACACTTGTTGATTGTATTAAGTGTGTTGCAAAAAAGTTTTTAGCTTCCGCATTTAGTTTCTAGATTAGCCATATCACTTATTCACCCCCCCTCTAGGTGATTTCAATCTCTTCTGGGATCTGAAAATTAATGACTGTTGATGGTGACTTATTTACCAGATAACTCACATGATTCAGCGCCTCTACCCAAAATACATCTGACATGTCAGCCTATAATTTGATACTGCGGACACGCTCTGTAAGTATCTGATTCATATGCTCTGCTACTCTATTTATTCTGCTCGCTCTAAAATACTTAGCTGGTGTTCGATGCTCATGCTAGCTAAGTAAACTTTGAATTTTGTGGATGTATACTCACCTCCATTGTCAGACCTTGAGACTTTCACTTTTTGTCTCTTCTGATTTTTCACTATAGTTTTTAACTCTTTGAACTTCTGAAATACTTCTGATGTCTACTTCAAAAAGTATACCCAAACTCCCATGGAGAAATCATTAATGAATGTAATATAATACCTAGCACCCTCGATGGATGCACTGGTGAAGGTCCCTACACATCCTGTGTATGAGATCTTGCAAGACCTTTGTCTTGTGTTGTAATGTAGAAAAAACCACTCTATGATGTCTATTCATGATGAAAAATTTACAAAGATCTAGTTTGCAATATTTGATACTTGATAGAGCACCCTTTTGTATAGGACTTGAAGATCTCGCTCGCTCATGTCTTCAAGACGTAAGTGTTTTCCATTTATTTGCAAAGGGAAAAACTTACAATAAAAGTTGAGGAGCTAAATTACAAGTATTCTAAAAGATTACAAGTAGATCTCCTCAGAGATTCTGGAGAAGTGTGCCGATAGGAGTCTGGTCAGCGGGCGACCACTTTGTCCCTTTGACGATGCGAGCGATGAGATTCCCTTCTCGCCTGGTTCGGGGAATCAGAGAATAGAGGGTTGGTAGAACCCTCTGCTACCTCTCAAAACTGCCTTCAATTAGGAATTCCTTCTCGTCTGGTTCCGAAAATTCCTTGAGAAGAAGGTATTAGGGTATCAGTACCCTGAATAGAGAAGCAATTCTCTAGAAAGTCTCTGAATTCAAGAACGCACGGTGCGTTGTGAAGAAGTCTCTGCTTGTGGAGTCTTCATGTGCGCGCCCCCCTCTTTGTGCCCCTGGTGGGCTATTTATAAGGAGAGCAAGGGTATAATTGTACCTTGAAAGTATAGAAACAGATTGAATCAAATCTGTTTAAATCTAGAAAGTAGCCTTGCTGCGAGGCTAGGATCAGCTTCTGCGAAGCTAGAAATGGCAGGTCGGTTGATCCTTCTGATCCGTTTTGATTCTTTCCATATAATTGAAAGATCTCTCCTGATCCTCTTACTCGTTTTAGAAGAGTCAAGAGATTGTGGCAATCAACTGCCAAATTTGATCTCAGATTTGATCTTGATTGGATTTGATCTTGATCCCGATTAGATCTGATCTCATCTGGAGATTCGATTGGTCAAAGGTTGACCATAGCAGACCCGTAGCGGCGCTGCCCGCTTTGAACTCACAACGGAGTTGGAGGCAGTATCTGGCGAAGTCAGAAGAAAGCTCTTCGGCGGAGCTGGGTATCGTTTGTGGCGAAGCTACCGCATACCCTTTCTGCGCGGTTGTATATGGCCTCAGGCGGAGCTGACTCTCTCTGCGAAGTTGCGCTTCAGTAGTTCAGGCGAAGCTATGAGTTAGCTTCTTGGCGGAGCTTTGAATGGCTTCAAGGCGAAGTTTGGATGATCTTAGCCTCTCAGGCGAGGCTATCCCTTTGGGCTCATGTGATGCTAAGTGCTAGCATCTTAGACCTGCTGAGGTCTGTTTAGAGGCAATCCGGGTTCACTGTCTGCTTGCTGGATCAGTGGAATCCAAGTTACTTCCTTGTCCCTCGGAGATGGGTGAAAACTGGTCGTCAGCTTATCTGTCGCTTGTCTTTTGTAAATGTCAACAAGTACAGAACTGGTCGTCAGCTTGTCTATCGCTTGTCTTTTGTAAATGTCAACAAGTGTAGACATTGTTCGGACCAATAAGAATCTTGTCTTTTTTAAGTGTCAACAGTAAGTACCAAAGCCTTATAGTATTCTTCTTCTCCGTTGTTGCTGAAGTATCACCAATAATAATGCTTTCTGATATCTTGTACAAATTTGCAGTCTGTTCTCCTTTGAGAATCGTCATAGAACCCTTACAAGTTTTATACCTCCATATGCACCTGAAAACTTACACCTTGAGCTTCCAAAGCTCCAAATGAGAGAAGACTCTTCCTTAAATCTGGAACGTGATGTACGTTCGTGAGGGTTCGAATTTGTCCATCAAAACATCCTCAAAAAGATGTTGCCAATGCCAACCATCTTGCACACGGTATCATTACCCATCAGGATAGAGCTTCTATCATAAGGTTATAAGTACTGAACCACTCTTTTTTTGGACACGTGTGGTGTGTGCACCCTGAAACAAGTAACCAAGCATCTGAATATTTTTCTTTTCATGACTCAACCTTCAAGACATTACATAGATCCTTCTTCAACAACACCGGCCTGATCTAACTTTCCACAGGTATTAGCCCTATCAAAATTCTTATTGCCTCTCTTCTTCTTCATCTTCTTATCTTTCATACAATTTTTCTTAATGTGCCATGACTTCTTGCAAAAATAGCAAGAAAAACTTCTAGAATATTCTGGATCCCTTTTGGGTCCCCTATGCTGTAAACTCTCCCTCTGGCCCTTGACAATCATCCTAAGACCTCCTCTGTGGAATTTGTCTTCTTCATCAGCTCATTATTCTAGAGCATCTGCCTAAGATTTTTTTAATTCTAAGGTCTCCTTCATACATTATGGTGGTTACCAAGTGATCATAAATTAATGAAAGTTAAGAGAATAACAGAAGAGTTTTGTCTTCTTCTTCTACCTTAATATCCAGAGCCAACAAGTCACTTAAAATCTTATTAAAAGCGTTAAGATATTGTAGAATATGCGTACCTTCCTTCGTTCGGAGGCTGTATAATTGCTTCTTCATAAAGAGTATATTTGACAAACTCTTCATCATGTAAAGGCTCTCCAGCCTACACCAAAGACCAGCAGTCGTCTCCTCGTTCATGACGTTGTAAAGGATCTCGTCTGATAGGCATAATATGATCGTCATCTTTACATGAAAGTCAATGTCATTCCACTCATCATCCACTATCTTCGATGATTTCTTCTCAATACTAAATAAGGCCTTGTGCGTGCCCTCCTTCTGAGCAATGATGTTGAAAGTGCACCTAGAGGGGGGATGAATAGGTGTACTAGCTAATCTAGGGCAAATGATGCGAAATTAAAAACTTAATTTCAAACACACGAGTAACCAAGAGTGAGTCCGAATTCCCCGTGGAGGGCTCTAGAGCAACTCCTCTAGATTCCTCTAAATTAAGAATTGAGGTGCTTTAATAAGCTCTCTTGGTTGAACACAAGTGTAGGCACACATAAACTATATCTAGCATATGAATATAAACAATATAAAACAATGCAAGATATAAGAGAGATAGAGTAGAGAGATAGTGGATCAAATGCAAAGACAAAGATATGTTTCGAGGTTGGAGCCACTGCTCTATGTCCTCGCCTTCACACAGAAGGATTTTCACTATGCCCACACATGACCTTCTACAAAGAGATCTTCATTGAGAAATTACAACTCAATACCAGGAGAACACAACTTCTCTCTCAAACACAATCACCGTTACACAAGAGGGAATGCACAAAGTCAAAGTAAAGAAAAAGTTTACAACTTGGTGATCCTATGATCACAAACTCTCTTGGTGATCTCAAAAGATCACAAACAATTTTCTCACAAAATAAAGATCCTAAATAGGATTAGAATTGATTGGCTCAAGTATGTGAGAAATCAAAGTGTTTCGAAATAAAGTAACAAAGAAAATACTTGGGAAAAACTTCTTGATGGATATATAAAATGAAGAACAAAATAGAATTCCTAGAGACTTGTTTTTTTATTTTTCAAAACTTTGAAAACAAATAAAGATAGAAAATTATTGACACAAAAACTTCTTTTTAAAACTTGCTTAAAACACTTGAAAAGATCAGAAATTTTGCTCTTAAAATTCCTGGTTAAACTGGCCTTAAAGGACGCATATTTATAGAGTCTGAAAATATAGCCGTTTGGGTTCAGAATAGGTCAGAAATGACCTGTCATTCAACCGCACGGTCGACCGCTAACAGTCGGATTTCCGACCATTGGGGTTGTCGGTCAACCAGTCGTTGACCGCCCCAAAGCACAGTGAGATATTTCTTACTGTCGATCGACTGTCTGCTTGACTGAGACCAAAACCATAGAGCTCTTTCTCTGGGTCGGTCGGCCGGTCGGTCGACCGGGGCTATTTTCAGAAAGCAAACTCTCTGGAACTGTTGACTGCTCGGTCGACCGCTAAAGCCAGTGCACTTCTGTGCACGTTGGTCGACCAGTCAGTCGACTGATCCAAGCTTCTGTCGACTGATCGGTCGACCGTTAGCAGCCCACAGCCAGAGTTTATACGTTGAAATATTTGGTCTTATAATATCCTATACAATCTCATAAAATCATATAAAATCCACAAAATAAATTCTTATAAATATTTGAAGAACAAATATGTGTGACTAAAATTCAACACATATTTCAAACAATTTGAACTATTTTTGAGTCTTAGAAATTAAACTTGAAACCAAAAATGGTATTTTTCAAAACTCAGATTTTGAAATAAGAATCCATTTTCTCCAAAACTAGTATAAATACAAAAACATGATATATAACCACTTTTGAAACATATTGTATATGGATAGAATCTAATATACATGGTAAATGATATATCTATATTTTTGACAATAAATCTAAAACTAAGTTTTGTTAAAATAAAACTTAAAACCATGAACTAGAATCATCAAAATAAGTTTTAGACAGTATGAACTAAACAATGTATATGGATGAATCCACTATACATATAAACCATATAAAACTTGTTTTAATTCTATCTGTTCATGAAAATGATAAATGTATACTTGAAAATCCGAAACGGTTAAACTAAAACCAATAAACTATTTTAACTTGTGTGTGTAAATTTGACCATATCAACACTAGTCTATCTTTACACAAGATCTAAACTCTAAATTAAAACAAACCGAAGTCTTCTTGTTGATCTTCATCTTCAAGACGACTCGATCCAAACACGATACAAAGGGCTTAACTCCAACTTAGTGCTAGATGCGATCTTGACGCACGAACTCTTGAATCATCATGTGTTAGCTTCAAAACTGGCTTTGAATCCTTTGTTGAAGCTAAACACCTCTCTCAAACACAATCACCTCTACACAAGAGAGAAGGTACAAAATCAAAGCAAAGAAAAAGCTTACAACTTGGTGATCCTATAATCACAAACTCTCTTGGTGATCTCAAAGAATCACAAACAATTTTCTCACAAAACAAAGATCCTAAAAATAGGATTAGAATTGAGTGGCTCAAATATGTGAGAAATCAAAGTGTTTAGAAATAAATCAACAAAGAAAATACTTGAGAAAAACTTCTTGATGGGTATATAAAATGAAGAACAAAATAGAATTCCTAAAGACTTAATTTTCTTTGATTTTTTAAAATTTTGAAAACAATAAAAATAGAGAATTTTTGGCACAAAAACTTCTTTTTAAAACTTGCTGAAAACACTTAAAAAGATCAGAAATTTTGCTCTTAAAATTCTTGGTTAAAACTCCGCCTGTGCACCGTTCACTGCCAGTCCCAAGTCAGGATAAAGGAAGAGGGTTCTGGTAGACCTGCGATAGTCAATATAAAATATTGTTACATACTATGAACATGAACCAAAAACTAAATTTCGTTTGGGCATTCTCTGCTGAGCGACGTGCTGCATCGGAGCCCGGGTGTAGTGAAAGTGGGTAAGGGTTGCTAGGTCGTCATTCAGAAATGACGCGCCACATCAAGACCTAGATGTGGTGTCAAATGAGCAAGAGTTCTCATAGTTTTATGAGCGGGTGAGGGTAAAAAAGTAAGCTCATGAATATAAGATTAGGTTATATCATGGAACATAAGTTATCTTACAGGTAGATTAACAGAGTTAATTGATGCTATGGTTAGACGGAATGTTAGCATTTTGTATGTGCAGGAAACTAAGTGAGTAGGTAAAAAAGATAGAATTATAGAGTCTTACGGTTATAAACTTTAGTATACTGGTAGAGATAGAAATCATAATGGAGTGGGTGTAATCATTAAGATCAAATGAAACTCTTACAGAGATTTGAAGAAAAATTGTGATGGAATGAGTTTTGAGAGGTATAAGCTAGCTAAGAAGAAGGTTAAGAAAGTTGTTCAGAATGCAAGAGATAAAGTGTACGAAGAAGTGTATGAGAAGTTGGACACCAAAAAAGTTGAAAAGGATATATATAGAATTGCTCGAATAAGGGAGAGAAAAACTAGATACTTATGTACTGTGAGGTATGTCAAAGATGAGGATAAGAAGGTTTTAGTTCGAGATGAAAAAATCAAAGAAAGATGGAGAGAGTATTTTGATAAATTATTCAACGGTAGTTCTACTCAAAATTTGGATGACCTTACCATCCAATGACAAGATATGAGTCATAATTATATGCACAGAATTAGCGAATCTGAAGTTAAAGAGGTCTTGAAGAGGATGAAGTTAAGGAAAGCTATTAGCCCGAATGGAATTCCTATTACGGTATGCAGATGCTTAGGAGAGGTGGGCATGAGATGGCTGACAAACCTCTATAAAAAGATCTGGCTAACTAAAGAGATGCCAAATGAGTGGAGGAAGAGTACCATAGTACCTCTCCATAAGAATAAGGGTGATATCCAGAGTTGTTCAAACTATCATGGAATAAAATTTATGTATCACACCATAAAGCTTTGAGAAATAGTAATTAAACACAGGTTAAGACAGAATGTTAAAACATCAGAGAACAAGTTTGGGTTCATGCCGGGGCGATCGACGACAGAGGCTATTCATTTCTTCATCAACTTATTAAGCGATTTCTAGCGAGGAAGAGAAATTTGCATATGGTTTTATTGATTTAGAAAAACTTATAATAATATGCCAAGAGAGGTATTATGGTGGACATTGATAAAAAAAAAAGGGAGTCCCCATCAAATATATTGACATAATCAGAGACATGTACGATAGAGTAGTGGCAAATGTCAGAACCTATAGAGGCATAATAAGTAATTTTTCTATCACAATTAGATTGCATCAAGGATCTGTAATGAGTCCATTCTTATTTACCATAATGATGGATGAGCTTACTAGAACTATTCAGGATGAGATACCGTGGTGTATACTATTTACTGATGATATTATCTTAGTCGATGAAACGAGAGCTGGGGTAAATGCAAAATTGGAGTTGTGGAGGCAAACTCTAAAATCTTGAGATTTTAGATTAAGTAGGACTAAAACAGAGTATATAGAGTGTAAATTCAGTACACAGGGAAACTGAGAATATAGTATTATGACACTAGATGGTGAAGAAACACCGATGAGCAGTCATTTTAAGTACTTGAGTTCTATTATCCAAAAGGATGATGAGATCAATAGTGATGTCAATCATAAGACCCAAGCAGACTGGTTGAAATAGAGGAGTGCAACAGGAGTTTTATGTGATCGTAATATTCTGTTATGACTGAAGGGAAAGTTTTATTGAACTGCTATTAGGCTAGCTTTGTTATATGGCACAGAATGTTGGGATATAAAGAGATATCATGCTCAGAAGATGAGTGTAGCAGATGTGTGGTAACACGAGGAGAGATAAAATGAGAAATGAGGATATTCGTACTAAGATAGGCGTAGTCTCTATAGAAGAGAAGATGAGAGAAAACCGCCTATGATGGTTTGGTCATATGCGACTTAGACCTAATGAAGTTGATCTATATTATTTCAAGTTTCTATAAATCAAAAATCAGATATTTTAAACACTTTTTGGCCATGCATCAAGTAGGAAAAAACGAACGGTCTAAATAGTGAGTTGGTTAGTTTAACGGTGCAGAATATTTGAAACCTAACAAAAATTAGTTTTTAGGGGTTTTTAAATGTTTAGATCATGATCAAATGGCCAAATCGAGAATTTGTATGTCTAAAGATATAAAGCTAACTAACTCACTACTTTCGGCCGTACATTTTGTACCGTTTGATGGATGGAAAAAAAGTATTCAAAACACTTAATTTTTGATTTTTAATTACTTTAAATAATATAAATCAACTTCAACGGAGTGGATCTTGTATTTGAATGTTGAATATTGGTATTTGAGTTGGAAGGATTCAGGCTCGAATCTTTCTGGAACTACTCAAGTCTATCTCTCCATATGTATTCTCCTCTTCTTGTATCATCTTCCTTAGGGGTGGCAAACGGGTCGCGACCCGACAGACCCGACCCGACCCGACCCGCAGTTAGCGGGTCTGGGTTTGGATTAATCGGGTTTGGGTCGTAATCGGATCGACCCATCTGACCCGATTATTAAATGGGTCTGGTCGACCCGAACCCGCCAGACCCGCCAGACCCGATTATTCTCTCTCCTCCTCGGCCCCCTCCCCTTGATCTCCTCCCCTGCCGCCCCCGCCTCCTCCCCTTCACCTAAATCAAATTGTCAAAAAATATGCGTAAGACCAATTTTGAACCCGTGGCCTCTAGTCTGTAGAGTTTAGTATGATGACTAACTATACCACCCAACAATTTGGTAATAAAGTGTAAAGAAATTATATTTAAAATTTAATAATCGGGTCAAATGGGTCGGGTCGGGTCGACCCAACTAAGAATGGGTCAGGTCTGGGTCTGAATTTTTGACCCGTATAATAATCGGGTCGGGTCGACCCGACCCGATTATTATATGGGTCGAGCAGTAATCGGGTTGGGTCGACCCGACCCAACCCAATTGCCACCCCTAATCTTCCTTCCCCTCCGCAAGCATATCATAAATAAAAGTGGAATATGTTGTGACTTTTTAGTTTAATGTTATAACAGAACATGTGTATTTTCTTAAAGGACACGGTTTAAAGTTACTGTAGCACATGTCATTGTTCATTTTTATTGTTCATCTGATCTTATACAGTTTTGATCTGTTATGACTTTTTAGTTTAATGTTATAATTGAACTTGTGCACCTTCTTAAAGGACAACGTTCAAAGTTAATGTAGCACACATCACCGTTCATTTTTATTGTTCATCCGATCATGTATAGCTTTGATGTGTGTGCACGCGCGGGCGCGCGTTGATGCTTATGTACCTGAAAATGGGTCCTCCAGGGTTTTTATTGCTGCCAACGGTCTCAAAGAGAGGCCCCCTCTTCTTCTTCCTTCTGACCAAGGATCTATGACGTATGGTGGGGTCAGGCCGTGGTTTAAATTCTCTAGCTCATTTGACCACCACATTACTAACTTCAAACCTCCATGCAAATGCACCACCCTCTTAATTTGTTGTCCTAACTATAGCTTATCTGATCAAAGCTAGCTTTGGTGATTCCCACATGCATGGATCCCTAATGGCTACATTGCTTCATGTCAATTCCAAGGAGTACTAGTTTTTATGTATGGTACTGCTCTAATACTGACATGCAGGAACCTCTAACGATTTATGGGAGTAGTCTCATATGCCAGCATATAATAGCACCGAAGTGTTGAGTTTTTGTACAACACAACACATACACTCAAGGGTTTATGCCAGACAGATATTTGTATAACATGCATGATATACAAGTTATTTTTGTTGGACTATTATTGGACTTAAAAGAATAGTACACACAATATTCTATCTCATTCAGTGATTCAATTTCTCTTTAGTCCATTTGAGTCCAAAATAAATATAGTCCAAACAATGAAATTCATATCATATTACCTCAATCTTCCGGACATTGTAGACTGACTTTTATAGGATCTTACATTTCACTCTCTTTGGTCCATTTACGGTCAAGAAGACGTAATCTGAATAGTGGGATTCAATAGACGAAAGCTCATACGAAATTCATAATTTTCTCGTAATTGTATGAAATTCACTCAAACTAGACTCAGAGTAGAAATTGTTGAGAAAAGAAAATGTCAAGAATGACAATAGAATTTCTACATCATGCCAATCATATCACTTGAGATTAAGAGACATATGCATCAAAGAGTTTAATTCTCGGAATTTCATTAGTCAAGCAATAGGCTCATGTCATACATCAAATGGACCTAAAAGCAACACCCCCACCCCAACAGTCCTTTTTGTCATGGGGAGGACACTAAGCATCTTTGCTTAACTAAGCACTAGTTCTATTCAAGATTCTTTACACTGACTGCATGATTCATGAAAAGGGGTAAGCTGGTGGGACCTTTTTGTTTCCATCTTTGGTTAAAAAGAGTTGAGTAGCAATAGTCACCTATATAATGCCAGCCTGTTCTTGACCAACCAAACAGCCCAAAATAGAATGGGCACAGACACCAGCAAACAAACATCAGATGCATGTCATCAATGAGCTTTTTAGATTTTAGATACTTCCCCCCCTCACGCATCTCTCATGTGCATGTATGTTCTTGTGTTCATTTCTCAAAGAGGGCAAGCTTGTTATCAGCCAGTCTTGATTTATAGGCAGCCTTTTTGTAGTCAGCCCATGTGAACTCAATGTACCTGCTCTTCTCTTCTTCTCCCATGAGCTGGGGCAGGGGTCTAATTAGTTGGTTTGGTGGAGGCCCTCCGAAAAAGATCATGGAGACCCTGGACTTTGAGCTATTGGTCATCACCCTGTGCCTTACACTCCTGAATCTTCCATTTGTCAGCACCTGTGCATCCCTCATCAGAGAGAGAGAGAGAGAGAGAGAGAGAGAGAGAGAGAGAGAGTAAATTTAATAACTAACAATTGAAAAAGAAAGAGTGCATTGGAAAAAAATTATATATTTTCCTTCTCCTTTCTTGTATATACATATTTCGTTAGTTCTGAAAAAAGAATGTTTCTGTTTTCCTCTCTGGCAGAATATATTGTTAGCCTCGCATGCAAGTGAGTGGGTGAAGTGTCTTTTTTATTCATTTCTAATGAACTAATTTAACTAGGCCTTTATTGAATTCATACACAAGGAAAACTTGACAATCAGCTCTATAAGAATATCACAGAGAAAGTTTCGTTAAATGACACATATACTAAAAAGACAGTCATATTGAAATTTAGACGTGCACCAACAAAACATATAAATACAACTTGTCTTCAATACACACACACACGCAAGTATGGAACTATAAATTAAACCTTTAAATTGAAGATTCGCAAAGAATTCTCTATGTAATTAAAATATATATAACTTGAAAAGTTTCAAAATGTTTCTTTAAAGTCGTAGAGGGGGTTGTGCATATTTGAACATGGGCAGAAAAAAGAATTATTCTAAACATATAAATAGACCCCACTTGGAAAATGAATTAAGGTGGGTAATATACCCACCTTATGCCTACCAATCTCACCAAAAAATTAAAATTTTGTTGCGCTTTTTTTAATGCTCTTTATTCCATAGAAAAAACATGCCTCTCCCAATTTTTATTTAATATATATGCTGCTTAATTATCCTTTTTCGGGTCTTTACCATATGCAAGAATCACGGGAGTCTGTCTGGCTCATGAGTAATAAAAAAGATTGGGTTGAAAAATTGAATGTCTCTATTGTCAAGGCTGGGAACAATAAAAGAAAAAACAATAGTGTCCCTGGTTTAAATTAGCCCCTTGTCTCTTATAAATGGGGCCAAAAAAACAGTAAACAGTCCCACGAAATGCAGAGAACAAAACATTATTATACATTATTATGCATCTCCCTAATTTCTTCCTCCCTCTCTCTTCCTGTTTTAATCCAAAATCCAATACAACAAACACAGCACAAAATTTACCTGCAAGATGTCTCCAGCATTGATGAAGAAAGAGTCCGAGTCTGGCGGCACTGACACCCACCCCCCATCCTTCACCGCGATCTGGAACCCCTGCGAGTTGTTGGAGCTCAGGATCGATATCACCTGCGGGTCCGTGTGCTCCCCGAACCCGGTCAGGCCACAGTCCTCTGGTTCTTGAACCTGCTGAGGCAGCGGGCACGGCGGGTAGTGGTTCAGCCTGAACATTACGTCGCTCTCGTCGCTCATCACAAGCCTGCTCAGCTCGTCTCTCGACTCCATCCCCATCCCCTCCGCTATCAGCCCCAGCAACTCCCCTGCCAGATTCCACACTGCCAGTATATACTCGTTCAACGCGGCACTGCAGTATCGAATGCTTCACCGATCAAGCACGTTGACAGTTATAATTTTGATTACAATTACTGAAACTTACCGAAATGAGCTTGTGGCTGGCTCTTTTAGAAAGGGGAGAGAACCCGGGGACATGGGCTTTGAGTTGATTTCAAAGAGAAGGTACTCGACCCAGCCAACATCCCCGTTAGGCCCAATCTTCTTGTTGCCGTAGCCCGAAGGGTTCGAAGAGCCTGCCTTCTCTTTCTCTGCTTGAGGAAGAGAGAAGAATTTTATAGCCTCTGCCACAAGCCTGGCCATGAGGTCCTTCGAGACCCCGTGGTTGGTGACTTTGAAGAAGCCGAAGTCTTCCAAGGCTCTGACAATGGCGGCGTTACGGCCGGGTGCCGAGAGGTCGATGATGGGGATGACGGGGAAGTAAGGGTAGGGCTTGTGGGGCTTTATGATGGATATTTGCTCGGTTGGTTGATTGGCAAGGACCACCATGGCTTGTGAAGTAAAGAGAGAACAGAGGAAAACAGGGGAAGAAGAGGGATTTGTTCGAGGGAGAGAGATTTGAATGTGAGTAAAAGAGGGGAGTTGGAAGGTATATATAGAGAGAAAGTGATTAAAAGAGTTTGGTGGGAGAGGTTTCTTTGATTTTATGGAAGGAGAAGAGGGGCTTTAACTGTAGAAACAGGGGTAACAGGATGTTTTGCTTATAAATAAATAGATAGCCCTTTAGAATCAACAAGTTCATGCATAAGACCTAGATATTTTGTGATATAAATGTCCTTTGATATTGAAACTATATATTATATTTATTTAGCTATCTATTCTTGTCGGTGCTGACTCATTGGATAGTTTGCATTTCTCAGAAAAAAAATAAGTTCAAAGTATGTCACCAATATTACTATAGAAGAATTCTCTCTTTTGTATTGAGAGAGTGGGAAGATCATTCCAATTTTAAATAAAATTGACAAAATACGTTAATTAACTTTTTGTATCCTTTACATTGATGAACAGTTCCTAGAGACTAATCTCATCAAAACCTTTGCTATTTGAATGTTGAGCGAACAGAGGATAGACACCTTTGTTAAGAAATCTCAACAGAACGACCAATGCTTAAGAGATCAATATGGGGTGCATGCGTCATGGATTAGAGACAGTTTCCTTAGGTTAGATTCTCGAAAGCATTTGACAGTGTAGAGACTTGAGACGCACTCCGTGAAGTTCTACTAACAATGACTTTAATTTAAAGACGAGTTTATTTGTTGGATCTATTACCACTTCATCTCCAAGATTGAAAATTCATGGTGAAGGATCGATTCGATAGGAGATTTTCAAGTGTAGGAAGGGTTTGCATAAAGGGATAATGTAATATTTTTGTCATGGTAGTGGATTAAGGACGACTTGTCTCACAAGTATGTAGCTTGAAGATATCTTCTATTCAACGACACATGCATGAGTGTCCGCTATCAAGATCATTTTTAGTGTAATTATCAAAACGAACATTGGCATGCAAAGGATTAGATTGAAGGACTCGGGGCACCATCCCAAAAGACATAACTCCCAACAATCCCCCCTCGAACAAAGAGTCTCCCTGCAAGGAGGCTAGGACACGCCTTATGTGAAGTACTGCAGTCGGTCACTCCTCTACACCGCGTGATAACCGAACTCTTCACTGCACGAGGCTACGACACGCCTTATGTGAAGTAAGGCAATCGGTCACTCCTCTACACCGCGTGGTAACCGGCACGCCCATTGCAAAGGAGCACCACTGTCAAATTTCTCGAGAGCCTAACATTAGCTTCACAGCCAAATTTCTCGAGAGCCTAACATTAGCTTCACAGGGTCCTATTGCGCCTTTTTGCGCCAGAGGGGTGGGCAGGCCCATTGCACCTTTGCGTCATTGGGGGATTTACATCGTCGAACATCACCCACACACACGACTAAATTCGGGATATGGCTCTGATACCACTTGAAGGACTCGGGGGCACCATCCCAAAAGACTATCCTTTTATGTGAAGTTGCCCAAATCCTTATATACCCAAGACTATCCCCACGTCTAGTCGATGTGGGACTATTTGTTCGACCTAAATCCCAACATAGATATCATTAGCTTGTGCATACAAAACTTCTACACTTCAAAATCTAACACATTAGTGTGTGTGTGTGGTGTGTGTTGTGTGTGTGTGTGTGTGTGGTGAGAGAGAGAGAGAGAGAGAGAGAGAGAGAGAGAGAGAGAGAGATTGTTTGTTTGATGGGAAGGCTTCACATTTTCTAATGCCCTAAACTTACTTCACACACAAGTATATCTTGGTCAATTTTTTATTTTTTTCCCTTACTTTCTTTCTCTATTGGGAAAAAAGGTGGGCCAAAGAATATTGTTTCACTAGTGGGAAACTACCGAAATATAGTGAGGATCCAAGCACATTGTTTCTCTCTTAGACACCGTCCACACATGGGAACATTGTGGACTCTTATCTTTGTGATTAGCTTCTTTTGTTAGAGAACATAGCACACCTCGTAGATGCCTTTCCCAAGTTAATTGCATTGTTTTAGGTTGGGGGAAATTGCAATGATAAATGCATTGTAAACATTAGCATCTAGCAAGCTAGGAACCTGCCTGTGAATTGACATTTCCCTCAAAGTATCATGCACATATAGTTCACCCACAAGAGAGTCGAAACTTTTCAAAAAGAATGCTGGCGTATGATTCAATTTCAATTGCCAAGCTAGAGATCCACCACTAATTATAAACTAATGAACGTCACATATATATTAGTTGGATTCTTTTTTTGTTAATGAATATATCCGCATTTGCAGTCATTCTTCATGACGTCAAAGGTACCAAAGATAAAGAATAATATTCTTATGACCTAATATTCTACAATAGTTTAAAATGTTAGAATATTCTTTGTAAATCTTGATAATAATTAAATCTCACAGGAGGTATTCCTTTCGCACCACGGATACAAAATCATATGTACATAAGATATGTAAGTAAAATAGCTACAAGAAAAATTCATTCTGAGTTATTTGGTTTTGATCCTCAGGAATTCATATCTAAATCTATTAATTAATGAAATCTATTTTTTAGAATTTATATTCTACCCATTATCATATAGAATTTTAGAATTCAAACCCAAAAATTAGGCACGGGTTTGGATCGGTATGCTGCGCCCCATTGTCACCTCTTTGTAAGGTACTAAAGTTGAGCATTATTCTCATGATCACCAACTAAATTACAATATTCTTTTTACTCAAAAAAAATTACAATATTCTATATAAAATTTTGATAATATATCGAGGGTTATTCTTGGCACAAGGCATGTACATAGAATCTTGTAAAGGGATCATTCTAATGAGCAGCCATTTAGGTGCATTCATCTTAGCCCATCCAACGAGTTCACACTTAATTTTTTACCAAGATCTTATGTCAATTTATTTATAGATTCCATTTGAGCTTCTAGAGATAGAAAGAGAAGAGAAGAGAAGAGAAGAGGGAGAGTGATTGGTGGGAGCAAAGAGCCAGCACCAACTGGAGATCTAGGACTCTGTATAAATTCCCACTGGCTCGCAGAGGTCGCTATCAGAGCTCGAATCAAATGACATTACAGCCCTTGATTCAATGCCCGCCCTTTCTCTAGGTTGGTTTGGTATTTTTGTTATTTAATAAAAGATTGGGGTTTATCGTGTAGTTGCATGCAATGGGGTCTCCCGCCTGCCCGCGTTATTGCGGTGGTCTGCTCTGATGGCTGGCAGGAGATTAAATGTAACGTCTCTCTCTGTTCTGCTCTGCTCTGTGTACTTTGCCAACTCATACTCATAGAATTTGTGGGGCCATTTTGTAAAAGACTTCTTTTGGTCCCTCTCAACTTCCAATTTACTTTTATTTTTTAAGCTTTAATTGATGATGCCAAACTCCACGTAGAAACCAGAGTTCATGACGTGTGAAAATATATGGGTAAATTGCACTGAACCACCCTTGCGTCACAGGGGTGTTGCATCAAACTATTTTGAGGCGCAAAAATTTTGATCATTGGCTCTTCACTAGCTCATTAATTTTAATTATAATGTACTTAATCTCAATTTTTCTCCAATTATTTTTTTCTTGAAAAATCAAATAAGCATATAGGAGAAGAAGAGGATTCTGAGATTGTGGTGGTGATGATGATGATAGAAAGGAGAAGTGGATGGAGGAGAGGAGAAAATAGGAGTTTGAAATATATTAGGGTTCATGTTAATAAGGGATTTTGAGTTGGGCGATGGTGGTGGAGGCGAAGGTGGAGGAGGAGAAGGAGGAGGTAGTGGTGGAGGTGGAGGTGTCAGTGGTGATGGGTTTAAGAAGGAGGAGGTGGTGAAAAAGGAAGAGATGATGATGGGCACTAGTAAAAACTCCCATATCACCACGACCCCAATACACGTGAGAAACGTGCAACATTACTTATGGGGATGGGTCGTGTGTAATAATTTACCCTCAGGCTTTAACAATACCAAAATTTTGAATTTGAAATATTCCGTACGAAGATACTAAATTTTTTGAATTTGAAAACTAGTAGTAGAATACTAAAATCCGTGTGAAGATACTAATTTTCTGAATTTGAAACAAGTAGTAGAAAATTATTCTCGTCAACGAGATGAGACAAAAAAAAAAAAGAAGAGAAGTTTATCCACACTTTCCAGCTTCTCAAATCGCTTTGCGAAAACAAAAAAATAGGAGTGACTATCGAGAAAATTTCTTTCAAATATAAAAGATAATCAGAGTTTTCTGACTTATGGATTAAAAGTAAATAGAAAGCATGAAAATTAAAGAGCATGTCTATGAGGTTTGGTGTAGATAGAAAAGAACAGAGGAGAGAGCAAGCGAGAAATGAGATTTTTATTTTTATTTTTGAGTATGCCTAGGTGCAAACTCAAATAGCTGAATCGAGGTCCAAAATATTTATCTTCATCAATATACACATATAATTAGTTACATTTACCGTTCCATAGAGACCTTATTGATCTCCAATGTCATCACATTATGATACAACTGATCATCACGTTCAAATAATGCAATCTTACTAAAAAGTGAGGGAACAAGGATGAGCATTGAAGAAGGAAAAGGGCCATGATGTCTTAGTCTTTCAATATTGCATTGCTCGGGGAGGGTTGGCTCCTTCGCACGAAGGATCAGGATGGTCCTTCGCGCGTCATGGGCCGTCCGATCACGATTATATTAAGATATGTGAAAAAGTTGGATCGCCAGTTGTGACTCTGTTTCTTTCTCCATTATACTCACAGAAATGACAGTCATTTGGCTTCTTCTCTCTGTTGACTCTGATTGCTCGTTCTCTCACGTCATTGCCGATTACGAGACGCCGTGGTGGACCGCCGTGAGGATAGCAAAGAGTCCTTCGTTCGTTCTCCCACGTCGTCGCCGAGTGCTACCCCGTAGTGGCCAGAGCTAACACCGTTCGTTCTCCGAGGGGCTAGATCCGCTGTACGCGTTGGCGGTGCAAGTGAAGCAGGTTGTTCTGGCGATGGGCAAGATGAGGATTGCCAACCGCGGAGCAGTAAGCTGGTGTGGGAGACGATACTGCGCGAGGACTTCAAGGCTCTTTCGAAGGTGGCGGTGAGGCTCATCTTCCTGCACACCACCTCATGCGGGTTCAGGTGCACCCCATCACTGGTTGGTGGGTGTGCAGGTATGGCCAGTCCAGGGCCGGGATGGATCGCGTGCAGAAGATGGTGTTTGTGGCGGCGCACGCCTAGCTCGAGATGAGGGACTTCTCGAATGATGACGATAAGGATGCAGAACTATTTGCTAATGGGGAGGATGATGTGCTCAATGGGGGCTTCGTTGATTCTTCTTCTGTGTATCATTTTATTAATTTTTGATTTCTTTTTTGGTGTTTTTAGTTTTTCTTTTCTTTTTGTTGTTTCTTTTTTAGAATTGGATTTGTAGGAATTTCCAGAATTCTTCTACAATTTTCTGTAGTCCTTGTTGCACGCTGCGATTACTCGCACTCTTGATTTTTGATTGGGGCAATGAGACATAAAAGAGAGGCTTATGAGCAATTTGCTGAAGCAAATGTTTGTTAATCTCATGATTTTAGAGGATATTTCAGCACATTTTGCTTCAAGTATGATATTCTTCTTCTTGTTTTTTATATAAGATCGAACTATTAGAATATGGCATAACTTATCCTCATCCTCAATTCTCTCTGCTGAAGAGCTTGATACAAAGAAACTGACATACAAAGTTATAACTTCGTAAACCGCTATGTGAGAGTTGAGCAGGCTGATAACCCCAATCCATCACCACCATCTATAACCAGCAGCCTGTCGTTCTTCTCTCATTTCTCCTTTCCCTTATTTGATGTTCTTGGTTGTGGGTGTTTGATGTATTCATGGCTGGTTCCTTCTTCTGCAGTCATCTTTTCCATCCCAGCCCTAACATGCCCACCATGTGTTTGTAAGAATCTCTCACTAGAACTCTGAGGCGCTTCCTCTCTCTTCTCTTGTCACCATCTCTAACCATCATCCTCCAGCGAACACCTCCACCAAACTAACAAACAACCACCTCCAACCAAATACAACCATCAACATACATACAGTCGTTCCTCAACGGACAACAACTACGACATTAGCAATCTCACCCATCTTTTGTCATCATCATTTTTTCTTCTCTGCTTGAGATGAGAAAGCAAGGAGAGGAGAGGGATGACAGATCTTATTCTGATCATCACCGAAGTTGGATTAGAAAAAGAGGATGGGTTGCCAGAGGCTACGGAGGGTCTAGCTCGAGCTCGCCATCAAAGGGGGATAGGCTACCGACGGCGAGGCCCAAGATGGTCACAGAGGAGGAACTATTCGAAATTCTTCGTCAGTCTGCAACCACGGAGTCTTACTCGGTGACAACGTGGGTGAACGAGCAGGAGGACTCTCTGCTTTCCTCGCAGTGGTCCACCACGGGTTTCGTAATCGGCGATGACGTGAGAGAACAAGCAATCGGACTCAACGAGCAGCGGGGGGAGAGAGAAGAAGAAGAAGACAAATGACTGTCATTTCTATGAATGTAATAGAGAAAGAAATAGAGTTTATTGGTGGCGATCCCATTTCTTCACGAATCTTAATATAATCGTGATCGGACGGCTCGCTGCGCATGGGAAGGACCAGGATGGTCCTTCGCGCAAAGGAGCTAACCCGCTCCCGCATCGCTCCTCTAATGATTGCCAATAATTTGTTCATAAGTTGTGGCTACTGGCTAGCCTCTCATTTTTATGATAAGAACCATCTAAAATGATTCCCAAGTCGGTCCCATGATGACTGAGAAATTGATATTTCTCAATGAATGTACAAAAAAGAATTACAAAAGAGTTTCGTTGGATGAACCGAACTCAATATTGCTATCAGAAGAACTGAAAATTTTTATGGACACCCTTATATTCTTACAAAATATATGGTTTAAGAAATATGAACCAATGAATTAACGCATTGTGAGCTATTTGAGAAGAAAAAGAAGTAGAATTAAACAATTAAATATATATAAAAAAATAAAGCAATATATTAACATACTACTACAAGAGAGTGAGATTTCACAGCTGTGCCAAAAACAAAAAAAAATCGTAGCTCTGTACCCTTTTGCAACTACACGTGGCGCGGAGCGGGGAGTGAACGACGCTGGATAGATCTCGTTCTAACGCAACGAACCCTAAAGAGCCTTCAGGTAGGGTCTTACTCGAATCCACGAGTAAAAGAACAACTAGAATCCACGAGCCAAAAGAACAACTAGAATCTACGAGCAATATGAGGGAAAACTCAAAGTTTATTGATTAAAAAGTAATACTAAATACAAAGGATACATGAGCATATTTATAGGCTTACAATTCTGATCTATCTATGAAATTCTAAATTCAAAATAAAAAAACAGAAAAATCAATCGGAGTCCAATTTGGTCCCAAAAAAGAAATCCTAAGTAAACTCAAAATTGGGCTCATATGCGTCGGGTGGTCGACCGCTGGGTCTTTTCTGCATTGACAGTCGACCCGGCAGTCGATCGGCTAAGAGGTTGAACTCTCTGATCTCGATTTGTCTTCTGGCCGGTCGACCGAGTGGTTGGCCTACTTCTCTTTTCTCTGCTCTGATGTCAGTCGGTTGACCAGGTGGTCGACCGATGCTTTCAGCTCAATTTCTCAGTCGACCGGGCGAGGTCTGCATTTGGTCATATGTCGAGCCTGCTCTTCTGGTTTAGCTCTCCTACATCAATCCCCCCTCTTCAAAAGAATTCGTACTTGAGTTTCGATCAACTTGTTTGCATAGGGATACGAGTTTAGCCGCCTTTTCTTTAGTCGTATTTGGAAGAGGTGGAACTGGTCTCATGGCAACCCTTTTGTTCTTCCAAACGAAAATATATATTCTCTTTACCTTTGTGAGTAGTGTCAACATCATGTTGCCTCAGCCTTCCCAAGAGGATATGACACTTGTCCATATCGACAGCATCACAAGTAATGGAATCTTGATAGGGTTTGTCAAAAGAAATAGGAACATGACCTAGGTCCGTTACCTTGATACTGGGACCCTTCTTGATCTACCCAATGTCGTAGGGATGATGATGTGGCTTCGTCTCAAACTTCAAATGTTATACAAGTACTCTGGACACAATATTCTCATAGTTTTCATTGTCGATGATAAGATTGCATACCTTGTTCTTGACCAAACACCTTGATTAGAAGATTTGATATCGTTGTATGACGTCGGGGATCTTCTGGTTGCAGAGTAATTTATGAACAACATAAGCTGAGTGATCTCCATGCTCTTTGGTATAGTTGGAGTCTTCCAGCTCAGTACCAATTTGCACTTTATCTTCATCTTCATATTCCGCCATGTTGATGTGCCTTCTCTTTGGGCACTAATTGGACTTGTGTCTATATTCGCCACATCTATAACAGTTGTCAATCCCATGCTTAGTGTAGGAATTTCTTTGCCCTTTGCTTCTGCAGGAATTGTTGTGGGTGTCGACATAGGGCTTTGATTGTCTGTTGAGTTGACAGTTGATCTACTGTTGTTAAACTCAGCTGAATTCCTTCGCCACCTAATGGTTTTTCAATTGACATCGGACGCCTAAGAGATTAAGTTCTGCTGTGTAATCTCTCATTCTTCATGACCTTGTTTTGGGCCTCATCAATGGAAAACATGTCGTGAAGGACCATGCGTTCTTGGATAAGGTACTTTAGCCCGTTGATGCACTTGACCGCTTGTTGCTCATCCAGCATGGCTAAGTCTCTCCGCGATGAGAGGCGGTAAAACTCTTCCGTGCATACCGCTGTCTTTGTACCTTGTCAGTAGTGCTCAAATTGATTGTAAAAGATTTGTTGATAATCATGTGGAAGAAATCTACCTTATAGAAGTTATTTCATGCGCTTTTATGTCATCACGGGTGGCTTGCCTTGGGTCTCTTAGTGATATGCAATTGGTCCCGCTATGCGGCTGCTCCTCCCTTGAGCTTGTAGGCCACGAACTTGACAGACTTTTCCTCAGGGGACATAAGTCATGTCGAAGAACTTCTCAACCTCATAAATTCAATCTAAGAAGGACTCGATACCAAGGGTCTCACTAAAAGAAAGAATCTCGATATTCATCCTATACTCGTTAGGACTCGGGTCTCCTCTTCTTCTATCATGATTAGGAAAGGGGAATCTGCCTCCTCTGTTGGGATTTGGATTGGCCAACCGCCTAGGGCCTCGCCCATAGATCATCCTTTCATCTTAAACCTCATCTTCGAAATCGTGTTGTTAATAGAAGGTGTTGTTAAATTCTTCCTCGTCGGAAAGATCATCATATGGAAGAATCTGTAGAGAACGTCATAGTGGGGTTGATGGTTGTCATAGTTGTCGTCGTTGGAGGGAAAATTGTTGGGTGGAGATTGTGGATGAGAATTACCTGATGGAGGTGGAGGTGGTGGAGAAAGATTGTTTGATGAATGACCTAACCCACTTTGGTACGTACCATTGGTTAGATCTCGATCGTCGATCTTGAGAGATAATCTCTTGATTTCTTAAACCATACTGTCCATGGTTGTTTCAAGAGCGCTAAATCTCCCTTCAACAGTGCCTACTCTTACGGAGAGGCTTTAGTTGTTCATCGTCGTTTTCGGCCATCGTCGGAACATTTGTCGAAGTTCTGATACCAATTGATGCGGGATGCGAAGAGCGAACGACGCTAGCTATATCTTGTTCTAACGTCAACGAACCCTGAAGAGCCTTCAGGTAGCATCTTAACTCGAATTCACGAGCAATATGAGGAAAAACTCAAAGATTTTTTTATTAAAAAGTAATACTAAATACAAAGGATGCAAGGGCATATTTATAAGCTTACAAAGAGTTCTAATCTATTTATGAAACTCTAAATTCAAAATAATGAAACAAAAAATCAATCGGAGTATAATTTGAACCCAAAAATGAAATCTAAATAAGCTCGGAATTAGGTTGATATGCGTCGGGTGGTCGACCGCTGGTCTTTTCTGAATTGCCGATCGACCGCCCGGTGGACCGGCTAAGAGATTGAACTCTCTGGTCTCAGTCTGTCTTTTGACTGGTCGACCGGGTGGCTGGCCTCCTTCTCTATTCTCTATTGTGATGTCAGTCGGTCGGTCGACCGAGTGGTCCACCGACGCTTTCAGCTCGATTTCTCGATTAATCAAGATCTGCGTTTGGCGGTCAACAGACGCTTTTAGCTCGATTTCTCGACCGATCGAGATCTACGTTTGGTCCTGTGTTTAGCCTTATCTTCTGGTTCAGCTCTCCTACATCAACACCTGAAGCACCCTCCATAGTCATGAAACTCTTAAATCACGTTGCTTGCCTCTAAGCAAACAAACAGCTCTAAGAAAATAGAAACCAAATCTAAGCAAATATGGCAATATATGAGCCTATCCTCTAGCAACTAATTCAATCATAGGCTCACACCAATAATACGCACATTTCCTTTAATCATTGTATATGTCAAGTCCCTTCACGCTGGCAAACAGAAAAAGTGTTGTAGGCAAAAATCTCAATTCTGCCGACGTTTTTCAGATACTCTCTCTCTCTCCCTCTCTCTCTCTCTCTCCCCGTCTCTCTCTCTGTCTGCCTGCGCGCTATGTGGGATGGATAATTTTTATGACTGCTTCCGTTCTTTCACATCATCAATGTCATCACTGAGCTCAAGTCAAATCTCTTAATTATGGTGTGTATGATGAAAATTAAGGTGGCTCCCGTTGCCGAGTCTGAGGCTCTGTGTGGCTCTCAGAAAAGGGTCGCAGAAAATTTAAGTCGCTCAGTTACTGAATTCTCAAAATAAAAAGGGTACAGTGGAGTTCATAAACAGTAATTTTTTGAGCTTTTTTTTAACTCAAATGTGCAAAAATGAGTGGAGAAGTCATATAGAATTTTTCTTACCGCAATAAATGCTTTTTTTTTTTTACATGCAATGAAACAATACTATATCAAACACTGACATGATTTCGATGTGAAGCCTATGGGCAGCTAGTTTCTGTACTTATTTCCCTAAAACCAAATAGACTCCAAGTGAAGCGACCAGATCCAATGACAGAGACAAGGTCAGGCGCCGCAAAGCAAATCTCAACCGGTGGGCATCATTTTTTTTTTTAAAAAAAAGAGTTTTATTTTGTTTTGGACCAATCCATTTTGGGTGGATAATGACGTGTTCTTGTGCTTATTTGACTGGTAATTGAGTGTCCTATTCATGATTTGATGAGAAAGATTGTACCATGGAGCTTAATTGATTTCATTGTTAAGATATAGTTAGGAAATTAATTACGTTTATGAATTAATCGATAAAGTTGATTCTATTTAGCGTGTTTGTTTCGCCGCAAAACGTCGCAAAACACAAGTCGTAAAACTTCTTTTCCATTTTCCGTTATTTGTTTCGCTGAAAAACAAGTTGCAAAATACAACTCTTCTTTTCCCACTTGCAGTTGCTACAGTTAAATTTGGGATCTTGTGAATCTCACTTTTACCCTCATATTTTCCCACTTGCAGTTGCTACAGTTAATTTTGTGGTCATATAACTCTCACTTGTAATACACTTACAGTTCAAAGCAGTTACTTGATAATCAATATATAATTTAATATTATTAAATATTTAATATTTTAAATAGTGTTCAATTTCTTATTTAATTATTTAATTATTTTATAATCTTTTTTTTATTGTTTTTAATATTTTTTTAATATTTAATATTTTTATTTAATATTTTATTTAATACTTTATTATTTTATTAATACTTATTCCATTTTTTATTATTTTATTTAGAGTTAATATTTTATTAATATAACAATATTATACTTTAATATAAAATTACTATATATTTAATTATTTATTTTTAATATAAAAAATTACCTTATTAATATCATAATATATTTTATTATTATATTAATATTTTATTATGTTAATATTGTAATAATAATTCAGTATAATAATACTATAATGATAATTTATTATTAAATTATAATTATATTTTACTTTGTTAATTTTATATTTCTATAATATTACAATACCATTATAATAAAATTTATATTACAATAATTTTCAAGTATTTTTAATATTATAATATTATAACTATATTTTATTATTTTTGTAAGATTTTTTAATATTTATATTTTATTAGTATTCTTAAAATTTTATTAATGTTCTTTAGATTTTCTTAAAAATTTATATTATTTGTTTAGTTAACATTTTAGTAATATTTTACTATTTATACTAATATTTTATTAATATTATTGTTATAAATAAAATATAAAGATTATTAATTTTTTATCTCAAATTTATTAATACAATTTAATTTGCATTAATAGATTTAATTTAATAATATTTATAATATTTAAATCACTGCTACAGTTAATTTTGTGGTCAACTTTTCCACTTACACTTTTACATTACCAACCAAACACCGTAAAACGCAATATATTTTACCATTCACACTTTCACTTTATCAACCAAACATCGTAAAACAGAATATACTTTTCCATTTACAATTCACTTTATCAATCAAACACCTTAAAACACAATATATTTTCTCTGCTACAGTTCACCTTTTCTATTCTCATTTTACGACTTACGACTTGCGACATTTTGCAACGAAACAAACAAGCCCTATAGTGTCAGTAATTGTCCAGAAAGTTGTTTCTTTCTGGGTGTGAAGATTGTGAGCATTGGCTGTCAGTAACAAAAGCACGGGTGCCCGCCTCCATTCTTTTTGCCACCTTATTTTCCTGTTGACTTAACAAGACTAAGCAATGGGCCTTCTACGGCGAGTTTGTTGTAACACCCCGCTCCCAGAATACGTACTTAGTTGCGTATTCAGATTTTTCGATCGTATTTTTCGATTTACTTCCTGTATCTATTTTATTTTATGAGATATTTACATGATCGTTTTGTCTTGGATCCGGATTCTCGGACTCGGAGTCAGCCCTAGTCAGAACCGAGGACCCGATCCCAGAGTATTGCTCGGTTTGGACATTCTGGTATTCCGATTTAACTGATTTTAGTTTTAAACATCATTTTCCAATATTTTAGATTTTCTATGATTTTCTGGAATTTTCCTGAATTAAGTTGAAAGTCTTCAAAACCGGTGTCGACCAGTACCGCTGACCGATTCCCGAATTTTAATTCACAAACGGATTGGGATCACTAGAAGTGTCTTTTTACATTATTTCTTAAAATCACATTTTCTATCTAAATACTTTTCTGAGGATTTTATGAATTTATGAATTCCACCAGATTCGGTATCGGCCAGTATCGCTGGTTGATTCCAGGATTTTTAGTTTACAATCGGAGTTGAATTTCTGAATTCCGCTTTCACTTTACTTCTTAAAATCATACTTTATTCTTTAATATATTTTCTGGGATTTTTCAGAATTTATCAAAATCCGGCCGACCCGGTGTGGACCGGTATCGGCGGTTGACTTCCGGATTTTTAATTTGAAAACGGGATTTTATTTCTGAAAATAGATTTCGTATTAGTCCTCAGGATGACGTTTTCTACCTCCGGGTATTTTTGGGGATTTTTCTGGGACAGTCGATTTTTCGCGACCACATTATAATATTATTATTTTCAAATCTTATCTTTTCTTCTCTTTCTTTCCTTTTCTTTTCTTCCACTGACTTCAGCCCACTCCCCTCCACATGGGCCACATCCCATCACCACACCCCCCTCTCTCATCAATCACATCCCTCATCATCACCCCTTTTTTTCCTTTTTCTTTTTCTTTTCTTTCTCTTTCTTTTCTTCTTCTCTTCTCCTCATTTTTCTTCCTTCTTCTTTTCTCCATGAGAGGCCAGCACCCAACCGGCCACCACCGCCGGCGCCTCCGGCCACCACGACGCCGACGAGAAGACCCCAACTCCGGCGGCCATACCCCCTTTCCTCCATCTCCACCAACATCACCTCAATCTCCATCTTCTTCCTCCTCAAAGCCACCACCAACTCCACCTTCCTCTTCTTCACCATCTTCCTCAAATTAACCTTCACCACCACCATCTTCTCCACCACAACACCTATTTCTCCTCCTCCTCTCATCCTCTTCAACAATTCCATCACCACCAAAATCATCATCTTCACAACCACCACCCCTTCACTACATCAAGGGCCGGCCACCTCCTTAGGATTGGGGGCCGAGCTCCTCTTCGTTGGTAATATCTCCGGTGATTATTCCGGTAATCGTTCACGATTATTCCGGTAATCATTCCGGTGGCAATTGCAAACTCGCGTCTGCCTATTTTCCCGCATCTGCTTACTTTTTCGCGTCTGCCTATTTTCCCGCATCTGCCTATTTTTCCGCGTCTGCCTATTTTCCCGCGTCTGCCTTTTTTTCCGCGTCTGCCTATTTTCCCGCATCTGCTTACTTTTCAGCGTCTGCCTATTTTCCCGCATCTGCTTACTTTTCCGCGTCTGCCTATTTTCCCGCATCTGCCTATTTTTTCGCGTCTGCCTATTTTCCCGCATCTGCCTATTTTCCCGCATCTGCCTATTTTTCCGCATCTGCCTACATTTCCGCGTCTCCATTCTCTCTCCCTTTTCTCTCTCTACTTTTCTAACACCTTCTCTCTCCTTCCCACTTTCTCTCTCCAAAAATATTTATATATTATTATAATTATGGCGCGTGCGCGAGTTCCATGGATTCAAACTTTTCGGCTTTCCGGTGATTTTAGGCGAGTGTCCTCGCTCTCGCCTCCATTTGGGTTTCCCCGCTTTGTCGGGTAGACATGTATTTTACTCCATGTTTTCATGTATTTTGTATTGGGTTGAGTCCCTGTATCTGTGTATGACTGTAACCCCCTGATCCCGGTGTACGTATAACAGTATCGGTACGCGATACGACGTACAAAATTGATTTGACCTCCGTGGTAGTTCGATTGAGCCGATTTCAGTTTCTAAAATTATTTTCTAATATTTAGATTTTTCAGGATTTTCTGGAATTTTTCTGGAATATTTTGGAAAATCTCCGTAGTCGGTATCGACCGATACCGATTACCGGCCTTCCGATTTTTATTTCACAAACGGAGTTGAATTCTGAGAATCCGCTTCCACCGTGTGTCTTAGAATCACGTGAGCTACGTTCGGGTATTTTTGGAGATTTGTCAGAATTTATCGAAATCCGGGCAAAACCGGTGTCGCCCGTATCGGCGAGACACTCCGAGATTTTTAATTTACAAACCGGATCGAGTTTCTGCAAACCGTCTTCATCTTACGTCTCAGGATAATATTCTCTATTTTCTGTAATTTTTGGGTACCATTCAGAACTGGTCGAATTTTGGGCCAATTAAATAATATTAAAATATTAAATTTTTTTTTTTTAATTTTTCTTTCTTTTCTTTTCCTTTCTCTTCTCCCTTTCTCTGGATCTTTCTCTTCCACCGCCTCTCTCCACCGACCTTTCCCCCCTCTTAAATCCTCTCCCTCTCTCTTCTCCCCTAATTCTCTCTCTCTCTCTAACCTCTCTCTCTCTCTCTCTCTCTCTCTCTCTCTCGCGTCCAGACTGACCCGACTCGCCGCCGGTGGCCGGCGCGCCACCGGCATGCTCCCTGGCCACGCGTCGCAGGCGGCCCTGGCCGGCCGCCGCCGCGGCCCGGCCACGGCCGGCGCCGCCACCACCTTCCCTCTCTTTTCTTTTTCTTTTCTTTTCTTTCTTTCTTCTTCTTCTTCTTCTCTTCTTCACTGTGCTGCTACTTCTCCTTCTCTTTTCCTCTTTTTCTCTCTCTATCTCTCTCTCCTCTCTCCCTCTCTCTCTGACCCACCGCCGGCGGCTAGACCCGCCGCGGCGGCGGGGCTTGAGCGCCGCCGGCCGGCGCTGGCCGGCCGGCCTGTGCAGGGGGCAGCAGCAGCAAGAGCTGCTGCTGCTATTCCTCTCTTGTATGGGTTTGGGTTTTTACCCAAACCCATAACCCAATTGGGTTATTAAAAACCCCATACCAATAATCCTCCAACCCGACCCGTTAACCCTATAACCATTTAACTTAAATTAACAGGTTTGGGTTGTGGATCTGGACCCGACCCGTAATGAGCCAAACCCGCATCCGAAACCCAATAAAGGTAATTTACAGAAAACCCCTTGTACAATTCAATATTTGCATATAATATTTATTTGCATATTTACCCTATTTGTTATGTTTAGTCTTCGGGCGATATCAGGAGCATCCGGATTCCGATTTGGACGATCTGGATCCGTTGCGATCGTGGGAACGAGAGCTACAGTCCATAACCAGTTTGTGAGTGTTTTTATTTTAAAATTGTCTTTTTATCATATTGATTGAACTTGACTGTTTTATGTAAATAAGACATTACCGGTTAATAACTGATACTGAGTAAAAGATGAGTATAAATATTCTTTAGATCATAATATGGTGACCGTCATTACGAATAGGGATAGCTGATACTCGCTTAGCTATGCTCACCGGTACCTGCCTCACCTAGACAAACGTTACTGCATGTATCCGTAATTGTTACCCAAACATTCTAGAACATTAGATACTCTACACCCAGTACATCACGCATTACACGATATATTGTCATTCACGGATACACTAACACTGTTATTGACTGTTATAGAATTACTGCTATACGGACACCAACACTACTATTGCATGTTATGGTTACTGTAACACGGATACCCTGTACATTATTAGGGGGACAAGGATACACCAGTTCACTGGGTACCATCATGTTAGATTGATATCCTCGTTACATGGACGCACTGCTCACTGTCAGACATGCACATGCACTGAGATAGTACAAGGATAGATCACTGCACGGACTACCTCATTTCATGTTTACATATCCCTGCTACACATGCCTGCATTTCATGTTTACATATCACTGTTCCACTGCATGTCATGTTTCCCTGTGACACATGCTTATATATAGTTTCTCTATATTCTTGTCATATGGATCATCATGCCTATTACGTGTATTATTGTTTCATGTTCCCGTATTCATGATTAGACGATGTTTCCTGTTACGGATATGGATATTGCTGATACTGGACATGCGAGCTGTTGTTGATATGCGATATGTGGGATCCCACATCTAGTGTTCCCGTTTCCCGGTATACTGTTCATGTTATCTTGTTCATGTGATATTGTTCCTGATTCCCGTTATATTGTTCTATGCTATCAACAGAGCTCTGGTCCAGTTATCATGTTACCCGTATCACATATTGTAATGGTACTTGTTACATTGTATCTTTGACATATCAGATCATAAAGTTAACTTGGGTATGGGGGAGACTTGACGGTTGATTAGATCTTATCGGGTGATGTACTGGATCCATATTGTTAGTCCCACTGCAGGGAAGGTAGTGCTACCTACCACTAGCTCCATGAGCTCCCGTTACTTGATTCGTGCTCCCCTCTTAGCGGAGGGCCCTGGTCTCAGCAGCCAGGGGTCCGTTTAAGGCCGTGCTCCCGGGTATGCACGGGATACATCCACCCGATAAGAACTCCTCGACCACGGGTTTCCAATTAACATAATCAAACAGTATACATAATAGGGACGTCGGGAACACTTGTATTTGGTCACTCTCTCGTTTGGATAATGGTACCCGTAGTCATGTCCGGATGAGTTCGACTGGAGTGCGGGCTCCAGTATGAACTGCCAGTGGTATGGGACCACTGGAAGAGATTGATTAAAATAACAGATGGTACTGATCGCTACTATTGTATAAATGACATGACTTTAACATGACCTGCCTGCTGCTACATGTTTAGTTGTACTTGTTACTGTTCCTGATCATTTATCTGCTATCATGTGACATGTATACATTGCTATTGTTCCTGTTTCCTGTTACACTTTCTTTAGTGCCCTACTACTCATGCACATGTATACTTTGTTACATTACCTGGTATATGTACACTGTATGTAGTGGCATACTATGCATGTTCTGCATTGCATATTTTTATTGTTGCGACATATGCTCATCTGCATGTTCACCTCTATCACGTCACCGCTATCATGTTCATGTCTAGTACGTCACCACTAGACAACATTAGTTATTACATAAACTGGACACGACTATAGATATGACCTGATAATAACCGGCTAGGTAGTGATGGTATTAAAAGTTGACCCTGTTGATATCTTTGCACTGCTTCCATGTTTAACTCTTTCTACTGTTATATGGTATCACTATTACAACAGCATGTATTATCTATTACTATTATGCATTGCCTCCTTCAATTTTACCACTCACTAGGTCGCTTTCTGACGACCCGGGTTTGCATGCCCAGATGGAGATCCGAGTTACCATAGCTTCAGAGAGTGCCTTGGAGTCACATGGAGATCCGCATCAGGACTATTCATAGGTATTTTAGTGCTTTATTTCTGTTATCTTATTTATCCTTGTTTTCATATCTGTTATGATCGCTGACCTCTTTCTGCAGGTATTCTGGTACTGCTTTCATGCTGGACCTCAGATCTATATGGAGGTATTGTACTGTACTGAGGCTTAACGTACGCGTGAGGTTGTTTTACACCTCGCGTATGTACGTCGCCATAACGTCTCCGTATCCTTGGGGTCGGGGCGTTACAATGACCGAGTGCCAATGACTGGACATGTATTGCTCTGTGACGAATGCTTGTATTAGGTAGTTTAATTCTTGTACATATACCATGCCTGTGATGTATTTACTGCTTTATACTATGCGTGCCCGACCCTTCAGCCTCCGGTCTCTCACTATCTCGAAAGAGACGTGATTGGGACCGTCAGGTTTCTCTGGACCCTTCAGCCTCCGGTCTTTCACTATCTCGAAAGAGACGTGATTGGGACCGTCAGGTTTCTCTGGACCCTTCAGCCTCCGGTCTCTCCACTATCTCGAAAGAGACGTGATTGGGATCGTCAGGTTTCTCATTCAGCCTCCGGTCTCTCACTATCTCGAAAGGAAAGTGATTGGGACCGTCAGGTCTCTCAGCTCCGCCTGGTTATCATGATCAGCGTTCAGCGCTTTACCACTAGATTCGTCTAGGCGAGATGCTGCCGGAATTCCTACTCGCACCTTAAGCCGAGTTGTCCCGGTAACCTTGCCAGACGCTCCAGTGTGTTAAATACTGTTTGCTGTCTGTACACTCCAGCTTGCTCAGCTCCGCTTGATTGTGCTCAGCTACTATTCTATCACATGCCATGTATTTACCTGATATGTTAACACTTGACATGCCATGCCATTACCTCATACATGTATTTTACATGCTACTGTTTAACACCTGTTTGTACTACCTGACAACTAATGTGTTATCACCTGACACCAGACATGTTACTACTTGGCAAGACCCCTTTTTATGACATGACTTGCCACCGGACTGATATCAATCTCTTGACATGACTGGTTACCTGTCTAATATCACCATCTTGTCATGCTATCCCTTGACACCGGCATGATATACTTGACCTGTGATTATCTCATTTAGGGAATACTATACTTGTTATCCTGCATTACATGCAGTGACTTGAATCTTGTACTTGTTATCCTGTGTATTATATATACAGTGACCTGAATCTATAGTACTCATGTACTCCTGAACTCCTGATCATGTCTTGTACCTGCTATTCCCGTAAATTGATAATCACATATTAAATTCTAATAAGACAACTTGCACCCGTTTGGGGGAAACTGATGGGCCCTGATTAATCATGTTTATGGTGGTCTTATCGAGCCGCGCGTGGCCACATACTTGAGGGATCACCTGGCGGCCACCAGGGATTCCGTGGGGTGTGCTGGCACCCCTACTCCTGTTTATTCCTGCCGGGTATGCACACGCCCTAGGCCTATTTCTATGGGATCTGCGATACTCTATTCCTGTTCGGGCGTGAATAAGTCCCGGTACCTAGCGGTACGTTCCGGCTCAGCACCGGATACTCCTGGACCGTTGTCCCGGGCATGTACGGGACCCATCCGAAAACATGATTCATCGATCTTTATCAGTTTCCAAATAACTTGCTATATAAGTTGTGAGTGGAAGTATGTGGAATGGGACACATACTGAAGCCTGCAACTTAGACGGCCCTAATTATAATAAAGGCTAACGCATACAATTTGTCGTGTTGCTTTGTAACTCGGGTTGTATTCGCTTGGATTACGGTGACATGTGATAAAGGTATTAGATGAGGGTTTCCATATTTGAATTATTCCTTCGATGTACTAGTCTCATGGAGCCGTGACCTAAGCTTGTGCAATCAGTTTTGCTCGTAATCGGCTTTATTCGGTTTTATCGGTTTTTTATCTGTTTTATGTTAGTTTAGGAGATATCTGGTGTTGTCCTATCTACTTTACTTCTCATCTCCTTACCTGCTCTTATCTTATTATACCATGTGCTTATCCTTGCTCGCCACTTGGCATTCGTATCACCACTCGCCTGGGAGTTCTATCTGACTCCCCTGGATCCTCATGTCCAGGTCATGAGCTTGGAGCGTGTGGAATCCAGTTTGCTGACCTGAAAAGCGCAGCGGTAGCGTGGATCTCCAGCAGATCATCCAGAGCTCTATTCTTCCAGGCCCCCTGTGTGCCTCTCGAGTTTTCCTTTTGTAAACTCGCGAGTGCCTGTGTACTGTTCATACTTGTACATCTCTTTGTAATCTCGCAATTGCGCATATCAGTGATGTAATATTCATGTAATATTGGATCACCTCTGGTGATAACTTTGTAATTGTACTCATATGTTGGAATGTATAATGCAACACTTGCTTCCGTACTCTGATTCTTGCCTGTACTGATGCTTAGCGTATATACGTGAGGGTATTTCTGACCTGCGTATATACGTTGCAGTAACGTCTCCGTACCCGCCGGATTGGGGCGTTACAGGGTGGTATCAGAGCTTAGGCTCTACATCCTCAGTACGTCCACGACGGCAAATTAATGGTAAAGAAATTTGCAACTGGAATACAAGAGTCCTGGTTATACATTCCGACTACAAGTGCAGAGTTATCTATTCTTTCTTGATCATTCTTCCTTTGATTCCTAATCCCTCCTACCTTTCCCCTGTTTTGGTTTTTCGAAGCCTTTATACCAACTTAAGATATGAATAAACTAGAGGGGTAGTGGCTGGTTCTAAATGAAGCTATGATATGATCTCTTCGGCCAATTCTATGAAGCTTGCGCCCCCCCCTCCCCCCCCCCCCCCCCCCCCCCCCCCCCCCCCCGGCCCTCCTCTCCGACTCCCGTCACCACCACCTTCCCTATCCCCGACGACCCCACTATCTTTGGCCCGGCCCACATCCCCTGTCTTCATCTTCTCTCTCCCACTGCTTTTCTCTCTATTTCTCTCTTAATTTTGTGTATTGTGGATGAGGGATAACCTGATCTTTTTCTTTACCGTTAATACTCGTGTGTTATTTTATTGAAATTTTTAAAACTGAGATATTTTCTTGCAATCTGAAAATTCATTGTATTTTTTGAAAAACGCTGGAAGTTCACAATATTTTTATAAATTTTAGGCACGGTATCAAAACCCATAGGCTATCTCATAATTTGTTAGAACTTATGTAAAGCCCAAAGTCCTAGAAAATTCATTTCCAAGAGCTAAAAGCCATTCTAACAGTAGTTAACAAATGATTTTTTGTTGTAGGAAAATAAAATTGCGATAAATTTGCACTATTAACTATTTTTTTTTTTTTTAATTGTTGGCAAGAGTTAGTAGAAACAAATACAAGATCACCTTTATGTGTTTTTTCTCCCATTTATTTCCTAGATGACTGACAAGATTGAGCTCTCTTGTCCTTTCTTTTAAGATGAACATGTTTTCTCTACCAACGTTAGTAATTTTATCTTCAATTGTAATATTTTCATCACTAGCAAGAGGACTGAAGGTAGGAGGTATTAAGGTGCCGATCTAAATTGTATGTTCTTGGGATTTAGGTGGGCCTTCAAGCTTTTGGGTTTGTACGATTTAAGGGTTTCAACTTAAAGTTTTAAAATGAGTTAGATTCCTAGGAAAAATATATGCAATAAGTTATGTTGAACTTTTATTGTTGTGTTGAAGAAATCTTTTTTTCTATAATCCTCACGGGAAAAAAACTCCTTTCAGAATTGTTTGCTGTTTCAAATCCAGATGATTGGTCGACGAAATATGAACCGGAGATTGAATCTTGATATACCTCAGAACAATACATTTTTGTTACCGCGAGATCTATTAGCTGCTGTGGATCATTTGATCGGTCCGGAATCCAAACCAGACTGGCCCAAACTTAAATGGTTAAATATAAGGTTTGGAAATAATATTCAGGCATGAAAATTCGGGGTTTTTTGTTTGGATTAAATCAGAATTAGGGGTCATTGCCACCCTTAATAGTTCGTGCACATCACCAAATAAATGTACAATGATTTAAGAAAAGTATTAGTCCGAGCATTAGTGAGTGGATTCCACTACTTATTGCTGGAAAAATTTGAAAAACAAATAAAATAAAATAAAATAAAAACTCCAATCGTAGGAGAAATTTGCATCGTCCTCGGACAAATCACGTGAGGTGGAAACAGAAGCAACCTTCGGAAGAGAGGCACAAGTAGGCGGTGGGTGATGGCCTAGGGTTTCGCCGACGCACATGAATCCAAGGCGCCGGAGGCCCATAATCATCATCGGTGGGTAGGGGTACACAAGGTAATTCTTTGCCATCCACCACCATCTCAACGACTGCTCGTTGAGGAACCATCAGTGTAGCAGTGGGGGGACGCAACAACTCTCCGAATCAGAGCGGGTGGAGCAAGCCACGGTCCGATGTCCCACACGGCTGCACCGCCGACGATAATAGAGATAATTATGCTCTGAAAGGATTGCCAAAAACGGCTCCGCCTTTGAATCCTCAAACTCGACATCGATGCGGGAACAAGAAGAGAGCATAGGCCGATCTCGACAGCGGCGCGAGCAAATCGACCCTTGGTGAGGAGTTCTGTTGGCTCATCAAACTTAAACAAGAGGCGAGGATCGTCGAAGAAATTTGCCAACCAGTGAGAGGCTCCATGGCCTTGATCCTTCCTCCACGACGTGCAAGGAGATCTTGACTGGATTTGGAAAAGCTCGTCGGAGACGAGCAAGTTGATCAGAGGAAAGAGGTTGTGGGGAGTCAGAAGTGAGGATTATCAAGAGCTGCTTTGTAGGAGCTCGACACCGGGTTATTGGGGGAACTACAGCGGATATTGGCGGCAATTCTGAAAGAATTAGGGCGTTAGGTTAGGGTTAGGGTTTCTGGTTGGTGCAGGCCCCCACCAATGGAGGAGAGCGAAGGAGTAGCCATTTGAAGTCCCCTTCTTTAAATCTTGATGCCAACATCGATCATTGAGGGAATTTGTTTTTATAAGAAATTTGATTAGGGCTAGTCATTGAGGGGATTTTTTTATAAGAAATTTTATTAGGGCTACGAATTGAGCCGAGCCCGACCGGGTCCGACTCAGTCTGGCCCTATTTCAGTCGGGCTTGGGCTGAGCATTTATAGTTTATAAATGGCTCGAGTTTGTTTTTTACCTGACTTTTTCTTGGGTCGGGCTTGGGCTTTAAGCTTAAACTTATTAATTTAAGGTTAATCGTTCAGAGATTGGTGATGTAGACATATATGTATTATCATTCTTGCTTCATATGTTCAGTTACTACATTATTAATTTAATTTTAAGATAGATCTTGTAAGATGGTGAATTTTTTAGCAATTATATTACTAGATTCTAATATGTCTCTTTTATTCTTACAAGAACACAAGAAAATATATTCATTTTGGTTAAATAGTAAACATGTTTTATCCTTAACTATTTACTCATAATATATGAACATTAATCCTTTTACTTATTAGATTATTTAATCATCATTTGATTAAGTTAAAATAACTTTTATTCGTTCTAAAATTGCTAATTTATTATGTGATTAGTAAGTTCGCTAATGCCCCGAGCCTGGCCCGTTTAGACTTTGAAACCTAAGCCCGACACATAATTGGGCCGGGAAGCTCAAGGAAATTAAACGGACATGGACCCGGGCCTACATGAGTCCGGCCCGAACTCCCCCACCCTAAATGGATAGATTATTAGTTTAATCATGGTGAAACAGAGAGGTGAACGTGAGTTAGACTGAGGTCTATTTAAATGGTGATTTTTTTGGGCCCTGAAACAGAGATTTGTCCTACTTTTAGTTTTGCACAGCCTGCGAAGTCCAGCAAATTTCCTAGACCTTTCAAATTCCACTGATCAACAGCAAGAAGATGGAAAAATTGCAGGATAAAGAATAAACTAAAAGACACAAGTACTCCAAAATGGACCTTTTATTTATATAAAATCTGTATACAGCGAAACAATAATAATAAATAACAACTCTCACCATCATATATATGTATCTGTCAAAAGAATCACTCCCCCCTCTCAATCACTCCCAAAAACAATCACACACATCTCATGACACACATACCACTAATTAACGCCAACACCCAAACCTCACAAAAAAACAGCTCAGTGAGCAAACAGAGCAAAGAAAGAAACCAGAGAGCCCACAGCAATAGCGCAAGCGCCGGGGGCGATCCCGACCGATCCGCTCTGCATCGACGGCTCAGGTGCCATGCTGGGCTCTTGCGCCGCGGCCGCGGCCAGCACCAACAGAAGTATCAGAGCAACGGCGTTCACCGAAACCTTGAGAGCCTCCATTGTTAACAGTCACAAGATCAAGCGAAGAGAGCAAATTCAGAGATTTGATTTGTTTTGCTGCTGCTGCTGCTGCTGTATGAGAAAATAATGAGCCGTGGGGGTTATTTATAGAGAAGCAGTGTGATGAAGAGAGAGACGTAGCCGTTGAGAAAGACACAGGAGAGCTTGCGGAAATCTCGGTGTCTGTGCGTGGAGTAGCCGTTAAGCGTGTACACGTGTCGAGAGGCGGGTGGGTGAGGTACAGCCACCCGTTGAATGGTCAGAAATAATAGGAGGGGGGTTGCTTTTGCTTGGTCCAAAAGAGATGTGGGCTTTTTGTTTGTCGGCCACCTGTTTCATGGTTTCTTGCTTTGATTGGGGGCTGGAATTTGGGGGGATATTTTCTTCTTCTTCTTTATTTTACATTAGAGACAGACGTGGGTGAGTGTGTAACTCGTGTGATACAGGTGGAGTTAAGAAAATTATCATGTGAATAAATGAAGAACGGGTCTAATTTGTTGGTTCTAGATTGTTGAGATCAATCTGACAACTAATCAATATCACTGAAATATCACCGATCTAATTGGCCAGGTCGATTATATCAGGTGGGAGGTTTTCCATTCAATAGAAAGTTCCTTAATTAAAGAACCACCTTTCAATTATCTTCCTTAGTTAAACACCAATTAGACTGGTATAAGTCAGTCTCAATATACTGATAATCAGTATATCCCCTGTATAAAGAAATTAATTCACTTATATAGTGCTTGGAGTGAGGTACACTTAAAGCAAATATCCTTAAGACAATTACGTTCCCCGCACCGGTGCTAACGGGTTACAATTACGTCCCCCGCACCGGTGCTAACGGGTTACTGGACGCTGGTCTCCCAAGATACAACACTCCTTCACGGTATTTAGGTAGCACTACCAAATCAAGTCGAATTGTAGTTAACCAGTACCTTCACAGGATTATTGAAGCAGCTGGACTAAGACAAATTTCGAGAGAATATTTGCCTTTACTTTAGAGGAGCACCCACTGTAAAGGAAGAAGGAAGGTAGAAGAATATTCTTTTTTGGAAGTCTCAGATTCAGACTGTAACGCCCCGTTCCCAAGGATACGGAGACGTTATGGCGACGTACATACGCGAGGTGAAAACACTCTCACGCGTACTTTAAGCCTCAGTACAGGACATAATCTCCATATACACAAGGGTTCCAGCAGGAAATAAGTACAAGAATACTTGTAGAAAGAGGTTAGTGATCATAACAGATAGAACAACAGGGATAAATAAGATAACAGTAATAAATCATAAAGATACCTATGAATAGTCTCGATGAGGAATCTCCTATGTAACTCCAAGGCACTATCTGATAATACGGTGACTCGGATCTCCAACCTGGGCACGCAAACCCAGGGTCGTCAGAAAGCGACCTAGTGAGTGGTAAAATGAAGGAGGCAGTAATATATACTATAGTAATACAAGCACGATACTAATATATAATACATGATGTTGTATTAGTGATACCATATAATAAGCATATAATAAGCAGTAGAAATATATAAACATGTCATCTTTTAATACCTTTACTACCTAGCATGTTCTTATCGGGTCATGTCTATAGTCATATCCAGTTTATATAATAAATACTGTTGTCTAGTGGTGACGTAATAGAAATGAACATGCTAGTGGTGACGTGATAGAAGTGAACACGCAGATGGGCATATGCAATATAACCATATTATGGTGTTGTGCATAGACAGTAATGATGTCTGCAAAGTATACAGAAAAAAGAATATATGCAATGCTGGGTATACATATACATGAATAGTATGCCACCACAAAAAGTGTAACATGTATCAGGTAAAGTAACAAAGTATACAATTAACATGATAGCGGATAAATGATCAGGAACAGTAACAAGTACATCTAAACAATAGTATACATGTATCAGGCAAGTCATGTTATTTATGAAATCACCTAGAGGGGGGGGGTGAATAGGTGATGGCTATATGATAATGGCAATTATCCGGAATTTAAAAATTTAACTCTAAACAATTAGCACAATACAATATTTCTTGCAAGTAAAAGACAATGTAAAATTGCAAGTAATAAAAGAGATAGAGTTAGAAGAATTTGAGCAAACGCAAACACGCCGATATGTTTCCGAGGTTCGAGCCACGCTCTACGTCCCCGCCTTCACACTTGAAGGATTTCCACTATTGAGGATCCCACCGGATCAACAATACAAGGACAACACTTGTCCGTCTCCCGTGATGACACTTCACCACCTTGAGCACACTAGCTCTGAAATACACCTAGAGGGGGGTGAATAGGTGTAATTGCTAATCTAATGCTTTTTAAATTTTACTTAAGTGAGTGATGCAACGATCTCTCAAAACACGACTAAGAGCCGAATACCCCTTGCGAGGTTCTGAACTCCTTCCTCCCAATTCCCCTTAAATGGGTTAGAGGTGCGCAATGCAACCGTGTTGTATTGAGGTGTGATCGAACAATTCCAAGTATGAAATGCGATGATGAAATGTACACAAGTAATATAGCAAGAAAAGTAAACAAGTAAGGATTGCACAAATAAAATGTTAGTTCTCAAGCAATAAATTGAAAGCAAGTAAAGCAAGAGAGAATTAGACAAGATGACACAAAAGCAATCGCAAACAAAGTGATTTGTTTCGAGGTTCGAGCCCGTAGCTCTAGTCCCCGCCTTCACCTCCGTGAAGGGTTTCCACTATCCCCTTAGGATCCCGTACAAGTTAGGCCTCCAAAGACCTCAAGCCCGTAGCTTCACCTTACAAAGAAACTCCACCGAGGAGCTTGTCTCCACAAGAACAAGAATTACAAATAGTGATCTTTAACTAGACCACAACACTCTTTTACAAACACTCTCACTCTTTTACAACTTCACCTATAGAAAGAATATGAAATTTTTGGCTCTATGAAGTGTGGTGAGAAAAGCTTCAGTTGTAGAGTGATATTAGAGATCAAACAACAACTGAAAAACCAATTTGAAAGAATGGAAATGAAAGCTTTAAACTATTTTTCTCTTTCTCTTGAAAACAATGAAAACTTGTATTTTTCTTGGTAAATAACTAAGACCTATTTCCCACTATTTATAGGGAGAGAATAGGTTAAAAACTCTGATTTTTCCAGCTAATATCACCTGCAAAAGCACCCCAACAACCCTCTAAAAAGTCTGTTAAAACAGAAAATAAAACAGTTTTTCAGAACAGCCCAAAGAGGAAAGAGCCGTTGGAGGTGTTGCAGGCCTACCGGTCGACTGCCGGTCGACCGGGACCCTGCTGGCAAAAGAGCCGTTATGGCTCCGGTCGACTGCCAGTCGACCGATCTCAAGAAAGGAAACGCAGTTTCCTTCTACCGGTCGACCGACCCAGTCGACCGGAAGGATACAGAGAGGAAACAACTTTTACCGGTCGACCGATATGTAGGTCGGTCGACCGACAGACATGCACAGCCTGTGCATGTCTGGACACAGCAGCCGGTCGACTGGGCCGGTCGACCGGTCTGCCTGGAAAACTGTTTTTCTGGGCAGATTTTAAGATAGAAAATTTTGTATAAAATCTTTAAAAATCTGAAGCTAAGTTTTATACTGAAAATAGTTTATATACATGTATTTAAACAAGTTTTTGAAGATGTAAAGCTTTGGGTACATGTATGTATAAACTAAGGCATAAACCTAGAAATAAATATTTTGAAAACATAGAAACATATAAAACAAATGTGTGTGCAAATCCTAGAGCCAAATTTCACATATTCTATCTTTACAAAACTAAACTTACAAACTACAATGGTCTTCAAGACTTCAACTTGAGCTATCTTCTCTTGATCTTCAATATTGTAATTTGAGCCCAATTTGACTTGTCTTGAGTCCAATACACCTTCCTTTAGGGAAGAATTCATCTCTTTAATATATAAACCTGAAACACACTTAAACAACAATTTATATTAGTACCAATAACTAATATGTTTTGTAATCATCAAAATACACTAAACATGGGTTGATTGTAACCTTGGGCCAACAATCTCCCCCTTTTTGATGATGACAAAACATATGAGTTATTAAACAAATAAAAGAAGAAAGAGCTTGGAAAGCTCCCCCTTAAACAATGCTATGTATTTAATATGAATATGAACATTATGTAAACATACATAAAGCATTGAAAAATATCATCACCAAAAAAAATAAACTACCATAAGGAATAACAAAATTTAAAACAAACAACATATTTCAAACAACATATTTTTCTCCATATATTTTCTCCCTTATATTTTCTCCCCCTTTTTGTCATACATCAAAAAGGGTTAAAAAAAATTTTAAGACAAAACAAAACAAACATAAACCAAAACAAAACAAACTAAGATATTTTAAGTATCAATCTTACATACATTCAATTCACCACAAATAAATGAAAATCTTGCATAATCTAAAGGTTTTGTGAAAATATCTGCAAGTTGAAAATCTGTGGAAACAAAATCAATATCTATGTCACCTTTTTCAAAGTGATCTCTAAGAAAATGATATCTAATGTCTATATGTTTGGTTTTACTATGTTGATTAGCATTTTTGGTCATGTGAATAGCACTAGTATTATCACAATAAATCTTAACATGATCAAAATGTAAATCAAAATCGAGAAGAGTATGTTTCATCCAGAGTACTTGTGCACAACAAGCTCCGGCTGCTACATACTCCGCCTCGGCAGTTGAAAGGGCTACACTATTTTGCTTTTTGGAAGACCAAGACACAAGACAATTGCCCAAGAATTGGCAAGTGCCACTTGTGCTCTTCCTATCTACCCTACAACCGGCATAGTCGGCATCCGAATAACTAGTCATGGTAAATTGGTTAGTTTTCGGATACCACAAACCTAAATCAATTGTGCCCTTAAGATACCTAATTATGCGTTTTACCGCTATTAAGTGTGATTCCTTGGGACATGATTGAAAACGTGCACATAAACATACGGAAAACATTATATCCGGCCTACTAGCCGTAAGATAGAGTAAACTACCAATCATGCTACGAAATAATTTGATGTCTACTTCCTTACCTTGTTCGTCCTTGTCAAGTTTCGTAGTGGTTGCCATGGGAGTCTTTGCTACTTTGGATCCTTCAAGCCCGAACCTCTTGATGAGTTCTTTGGTGTACTTGGCTTGGTTGATGAATGTCCCATCACTACGTTGCTTGATTTGAAGTCCAAGGAAGAAGTTGAGCTCTCCCATCATAGACATCTCGAATTCCTTTTTCATGCAGGACTCAAAATTCTTGCAAAGTGAAACATTAGTAGATCCAAAAATAATGTCATCAACATAAATTTGAACTATGAGGATATCTAGATCTATATGTTTGGTAAATAATGTTTTATCAACTTTTCCTTTCTTAAAATCATTTGAAATCAAAAATGAAGACAATCTTTCATACCAAGCCCTAGGGGCTTGTTTAAACCATATAGTGCTTTATCTAATTTATAAACATAATTAGGGTGTGTAGGATCAACAAACCCGGGGGGTTGTTCAACATACACCTCCTCATCAATATAACCATTAAGAAAAGCACTCTTTACATCCATTTGAAATAACTTAAAATCTTTAAATGAGGCATATGCTAAGGTCATCCGTATGGCTTCGAGCCGTGCTACGGGTGCAAAGGTTTCTTCAAAATCGATTCCCTCGATTTGAGTGTAGCCTTGGGCAACTAACCTAGCCTTGTTTCTAACTATATTACCCGATTCATCCAACTTGTTCTTAAAGATCCATTTAGTGCCAATAGTTGGTCTATCTTGGGGCCTAGGAACAAGGTGCCAAACTTGGTTGCGCTCAAATTGATTGAGCTCCTCTTGCATTGCAAGCAACCAATATGAATCGGCCTCGGCCTCGAGGACATTTTTAGGTTCTATGTGTGAAATAAAAGCAAAATTACCACAAAAATCTTGAATCTTAGAGCGAGTGGTTACCCCTTTTGATACTTCACCTATGACGAGGTCCTTGGGATGATGAGGATTGAATCTCCAATCCTTTGGTAGTGGTTGAGAGGGCTCCTCTTCATTTGCTCGATGTTCATTTCCTTGAGCCTCTTCCACTTTGGCTTCACTTCCATCACCATCCTTTGGCTTGTCTCCCATGGTAGAAGCATCCTCCAAGGTCACTTTCTCCAAGCCTTCATCTAAAGCATCAATTTCTACACAATTCTTAACAAACTTGTTAGATTCCTCAAATTTAACATGAATAGATTCCTCAATAGTCAAAGTTGACCTATTGAAGACTCTATAAGCCTTACTAGTATTTGAGTAACCTACAAAAATAGCCTCATATGCTTTTGCATCAAATTTTCCCAAATTAATATTTGTATTTAAAACAAAACATTTGCAACCAAACACTTTGAAATAAGAAACATTGGGTTTTCTAGAAAAATACATCTCATAAGAAGTCTTAGTAGTATTTTTACATAGGAAAACACGATTTGCAAAGTAACATGAAGTATGAACGGCCTCGGCCCACAAATAATGTGGTAGACCATATTCATTTAACATTGTCCTAGCCATCTCTTGTAAAGTACGATTTTTCCGCTCAACTACTCCATTTTGTTGTGGAGTTCTAGGACAAGAAAGTTCATGTTTTATTCCATGTTCCTCACAAAAAGTGGTAAAGGGAAGGTTAATGAACTCACCTCCTCTATCACTTCTTATTTTAATTATTGAGGAGTCATTTTCCTTTTCAACTCTTTTCTTAAAGGCTTGAAAATGTGAAAAGGTTTGACTTTTATGTTCAAGAAAATAAACCCAAGTAAAACGCGAGAAATCATCTACTAAAACATAAGCAAATCTACTCCCACTTAAACTTTTGGTTTGAGTTGGGCCAAATAAATCCATGTGGATTAGCTCCAATGGACGTGATGACATGATATCCTTAATTGATTTGAATGAGGACTTAGTTTGTTTCCCAAATTGACATGCGTCACAAACTCGGTCCTTTTCAAAGTTCAATGAAGGAATACCCTTCACCATTTCCTTAGAGTTAAGCCTAGAAATATGGTCAAATGAAACGTGGCCTAATCTCCTATGCCACAACCAAGAGTCGTCATCGAGGGCTTTTAAACATGTTATATTACAAGACATATTTAACATATCAATCATATAAACATTGCTTTCACGAAAACCGGAAAATACACAAACATTGGAAGTTCTATCAATTACTTTACAAGCAACATTGTCAAAAACTACATCAAAACCTTTATCACAAAGTTGACTAACACTCAAGAGATTATGCTTGAGGCCATCAACTAAAACTACATTTTCAATTAAAGGAGAGGTGCCAAGTTTTACATTACCAATACCGATGATTTTACCCTTGGCGTCATCTCCGAAGGTGACGGTGCCACCTTCATGATATCTTGATAGGGTTGCAAAGTTGTTGATGTCCCAAGTCATGTGCCTTGAGCAACCGCTATCAAGATACCATAAACCTCTACGTCTTTGAGCTTTGGAAAGTACCTACATCATTTAAAACAATAGTTGACTTTGGTACCCAAACTTTCTTGGGTCCTTGAAAGTTAGTGTTACGAACCCAAACATTATGATGTGATGCACTTAGTCTATCATAACAAAAATTAGCTAAGTGTCCTTTCCGTCCACAATGTGAACATGAGTACACTTTTCTATACATGAATGCATGGTGTGTGTGTGAAGTGTGAGCATGCTTTGGGGGTTTACCATGATGCATAGGTTGTGTAGCATGTACATGAGCATGAGCATGAGCATGATGAATATTTTCTTAGGAGCTTGTTTCTTAGGAAACATATTCTCCATCTTCTTCTTATCAAATTCACTACACTTTTTCAAAACAACATCTAATGAGTCTAATCTTTCCTTAAGCATGGCAATCTCATTAGAGTCTACAAATGGGGTCTTTCCTTTACAAGCAATCTTATATTTTTCAAAATCATTTTTAGTGGAAACTAAAGAAGAATGTAAATCATTATTTTCTTTAGAAAGATTTACAATTTGAATATTAAGAGATTCATTATCCTTTTTCATTTTTAAATATTTCTTCTTTAAGAAATCATAATTACTAGAAAGTTCCATAAAAGCTTCTCCTAGCTCATCCATGGATAAATCATCATCAAGAAGAGTTGAGGGGGTTACCTTGCTTGTGCTCTCATTTGCCATGAAGCACATATTGGCGGTGTCGATCTCCTCCTCGGATTCACTTTCGTCATCCCATGTTGCTTTCATAGCCTTCTTCTTGTATGGCTTCTTGGATGAAGATGGCTTCACTTGGTCCGGACACTCCGCTACTATGTGTCCCGGCTTTTGGCAATTAAAGCAAATGATCTTCCTTTCTTCCTTGCCTCCTTGCCATCTCCTCCGTCCTTGGAACTTTGCCTTGTTGTACATCCTCCGGACGTTTTTGACTAGAAGTGAGAGCTCCTCGTCATCTTCTTCTTCATCATCTTCGTCGGAGTAAGTAGCATGACTTTTGAAGGCAATGGTCTTCTTTTGGTAGGTGCCATGTCCTCCCTTGCCTTTCTCTCCATTTCATGGGTCTTCAAGTTCCCAATGAGTCCAATGAGCTCAATCTCATCTTTATCATTGAGTTCCTTCAATGTTGTAGCTTTCACTTCCCATGATGGAGGAAGAGCCCGGATGATCTTTCTCACCCTTTGATCATTGTTGATTTCTTCACCTAGAGAAGCAAGACCATTAGTAATCTTTGTAAACTTAGTAACCATATCATCTATGGTTTCATTCTCTTGCATGCAAAAATTTTCATATTGGGACCGAAGAAGGTCTATCTTGGCCCTCTTCACTTGTGATGTCCCCTCATGTGTTACTAGCAAATGGGTCCAAATCTCATAGGCGGATTTGCAATGGATGACTCTAGCTATGTCATCATCATTGAGGGCTTGTAGGAGTGCATAATGAGCCCTAGCATTGGCATCAAACTCCTTGGTCTCAATTTCGGACCAAGTAGATTCATCACCATCGGGGGCACTAAATTGTTTAGTCACGGCCTTTGCAACTCGGCTACCTAGAGATTGCAAGAAAACAGTCATCTTAACCTTCCATATGGGAAAGTTAAGTCCATCAAACTTAGGGGGTGTCTTAATACCATCGGCCATGTTTACTATGTGGAAATGAATGAAATGATTAGCAATATGAGGATCTCTCTAAGGTTGTTAAGCCAAATCCTAGAGTCCAAGCTCTGATACCAATTGAAATACACCTAGAGGGGGGGTGAATAGGTGTAATTGCTAATCTAATGCTCTTTTTAAATTTTACTTAAGTGAGTGATGCAACGATCTCTCAAAACACGACTAAGAGCCGAATACCCCTTGCGAGGTTCTGAACTCCTTCCTCCCAATTCCCCTTAAATGGGTTAGAGGTGCGCAATGCAACCGTGTTGTATTGAGGTGTGATCGAACAATTCCAAGTATGAAATGCGATGATGAAATGTACACAAGTAATATAGCAAGAAAAGTAAACAAGTAAGGATTGCACAAATAAAATGTTAGTTCTCAAGCAATAAATTGAAAGCAAGTAAAGCAAGAGAGAATTAGACAAGATGACACAAAAGCAATCGCAAACAAAGTGATTTGTTTCGAGGTTCGAGCCCGTAGCTCTAGTCCCCGCCTTCACCTCCGTGAAGGGTTTCCACTATCCCCTTAGGATCCCGTACAAGTTAGGCCTCCAAAGACCTCAAGCCCGTAGCTTCACCTTACAAAGAAACTCCACCGAGGAGCTTGTCTCCACAAGAACAAGAATTACAAATAGTGATCTTTAACTAGACCACAACACTCTTTTACAAACACTCTCACTCTTTTACAACTTCACCTATAGAAAGAATATGAAATTTTTGGCTCTATGAAGTGTGGTGAGAAAAGCTTCAGTTGTAGAGTGATATTAGAGATCAAACAACAACTGAAAAAACCAATTTGAAAGAATGGAAATGAAAGCTTTAAACTATTTTTCTCTTTCTCTTGAAAACAATGAAAACTTGTATTTTTCTTGGTAAATAACTAAGGCCTATTTCCCACTATTTATAGGGAGAGAATAGGTTAAAAACTCTGATTTTTCCAGCTAATATCACCTGCAAAAGCACCCCAACAACCCTCTAAAAAGTCTGTTAAAACAGAAAATAAAACAGTTTTTCAGAACAGCCCAAAGAGGAAAAAGCCGTTGGAGGTGTTGCAGGCCTACCGGTCGACTGCCGGTCGACCGGGACCCTGCTGGCAAAAGAGCCGTTATGGCTCCGGTCGACTGCCAGTCGACCGATCTCAAGAAAGGAAACGCAGTTTCCTTCTACCGGTCGACCGACCCAGTCGACCGGAAGGATACAGAGAGCAAACAACTTTTTACCGGTCGACCGATATGTAGGTCGGTCGACCGACAGACATGCACAGCCTGTGCATGTCTGGACACAGCAGCCGGTCGACTGGGCGGTCGACCGGTCTGCCTGGAAAACTGTTTTTGTGGGCAGATTTTAAGATAGAAAATTTTGTATAAAATCTTTAAAAATCTGAAGCTAAGTTTTATGCTGAAAATAGTTTATATACATGTATTTAAACAAGTTTTTGAAGATGTAAAGCTTTGGGTACATGTATGTATAAACTAAGGCATAAACCTAGAAATAAATATTTTGAAAACATAGAAACATATAAAACAAATGTGTGTGCAAATCCTAGAGCCAAATTTCACATATTCTATCTTTACAAAACTAAACTTACAAACTACAATGGTCTTCAAGACTTCAACTTGAGCTATCTTCTCTTGATCTTCAATATTGTAATTTGAGCCCAATTTGACTTGTCTTGAGTCCAATACACCTTCCTTTAGGGAAGAATTCATCTCTTTAATATATAAACCTGAAACACACTTAAACAACAATTTATATTAGTACCAATAACTAATATGTTTTGTAATCATCAAAATACACTAAACATGGGTTGATTGTAACCTTGGGCCAACAAGCTCGCCTTGAGGCCGATGCCTCTACAACTTCACTCAATTACAATGGAAGTGATCACACTTGATCACTTTACAAAAGAGCTCACTAAGCACAATCCTAGAACCAAATAGGAGATTTAGAGTATGGGATTGTGTAGTGCAAAACAAGAGAGAAGTAGAGGAATAGGCTCCAAGTAAGGTGTATGGAATTTTGGCTTTGGAGAGAAAATCTTTTCTAAACTTAAACTTTGGAAATCTTGAAAACTCTTGTAAAAACTCTTGATATTCTTTTTAAAATTGTTAGTTATGTCACTTGAAGTGACTACCTATTTATAGGGGTCAAAAACTGCTCAAGAGATTCGTTGGAGACAAATCCCTAAAGTCAAAGAGTCAGAAAATATAGCTGTTGAGTCTGTCAGAACTTTTGACAGAGTCCCGGTCGACCGGGTCGGTCGACCGCCAACGGTCAAAAATCCGACCGTTGGGGCTCACCGTTCGACCGGGTCGGTCGACTGGCAATTTCCAGAGAACAAAGGGTTTGGGCCGGTCGAGTATCGGTCGACTGCCGGTCGACTGATACGCACATGCACAGTTGTGCATGTCGGTCGAGTGCCGGTCGACTGCCGGTCGACCGGGCACTGTGAGTTCTGTAAAAACAGAATTTACAGACCTGAAAAATTTTGGATTTTGGTTTTTGGGTCTTGGGTTAAATACTTTGGTCTTGAAAAATCATAGAGTATGAGCATGTGTCATACTACTATCAAGGTAAAATACTTTGATAAAAAATCTTTTGATAAAACTTGATTTTCCATAAAATGTTTTTCCAAAAACTAGTCTTTCTAAAATCGTATTTCCAAAATAAATATGTTCATTTAAAAACTAAGTTTGGAAATGGAAATAGAAAGTCTTTTTGAAGCCATAAAACACTCTAGAAAATGTGTGTGTGTGATATCCCATATCTCTACTTCTACTATTTAGTTTTGACAAAATATCTAAAACAAAAATAGACAAAATACAAATCTTGGATTCTTGATCTTTTTCTTGATCTATTCTTCAACGCAAATTCCCGAAGCTTCCTATGTGCTTTAGCTTGGGAGTGCAAATCTTGGGCGAGCTCCAAATATGTGAGTCTTTTAGCGGAGTCGTCAAAATCTGTTTCTTGAACCTGAAATACTTTAAATCATGATTATTAAACACATAACTAAATATGTTTTGCTATCATCAAAATAACCGGGATAATGGCCTTTGGGCCAACAATCTCCCCCTTTTGATGATGGCAAAACATATGTAGTTATCACAAGATATTTTGGGTAGAGTCTTCAAATGAAGCTCCCCCTCAACACAAGCATATATATATATAAAAATCATACTCAGGCATGTAAATCATAAACATCACACATTCATGCCAAAAAATAACATATCAACTACTCATGACATATTGTAGATAAGGAAATAAGTCATACATGACATGAATGCATAACACAAAAGATACATGTCCACAACACAAAATAAAAGGATGTCCAACATAAACAAGGTAAGCAAGTACATAACAAAGGTGTCCAACACAACATAACAAAATAACAAAGTAACAAAGTCACAGCAAAATATCTCTCTCTCTCTCCAAATATCTCTCCCCCTTTTTGACATCATCAATAAAGGGGAGGTCACTCATCAGCATCATCAGCAGCATCACTCAGTGGCCTCGTCATCCTCCTCCTCGTCATCACCAGAGGCCTCAGCCATCGTCTGATCATCACCATCATCTGAGGAAGAAGAGGAATCTACCTCCTCTGTATCCAAGGCATCAACTTTGGGGCGCGGTGGTGGAATAGAGACGCGAGCTCTGGGAGGGAAAGGAGGACCAGTGGCAGGGAGTCGACGAGCACCCGGAGTCCCATCAGGAACGACTATGTCAAATTTTGTGAACAGAGACTGAAACTGAACATCCACAAATCTCATGGATTCAGCCATATAAGACAAGTCGTTTCGGACCTCCGCCCGAAAAGCAGCATCCATAGCAACACGAGACTCCATATCTGCACGAAGTGCAGAGACTTGCTCACCGACCCAGGCTTGATGTGCCTCGATCTGCGAGCGGAGCTCAGAAGAAGAAATACCCTGAAACTCAGGAGCAGGAAAAGCAGGGCCTGGAGATGGATCAGGAGCAACAGGAGGAATAGGTGGTGGTTGCACAGGTGCGTGTCTACGCAGCTGAGCTTCCATCATCTTCAAAGCAGCAGCATTGATATCAGATGAGGGTTTAGAAGGGGCTTGACCAGAAAGATCAAAATCTAAAGCCTTAAGCAGATGGGTAATGAGCATGCCATAAGGCAGACTCCTACCAGCAGTGCGGATCTGATCACAACTCATGTGAGAGGCGATAACTCGAGGGAAATTTATCTTAATGCCTTTAAGGAGGCAGTAGATAATCAAAGGAACAGGTCCTCGAGCATGACTGAATTCACCAGATTTAGGCACGATGTTGTGGAAAATAATCTTAGCAAGAACTTGAGATTGGAGGGAATACTGACTCACAATCTCATTCCTCACCAAGTCGGGATTGTCATCCTGGTGAATGAGAGTGGATGCGGTGAGCGAAGACTCACCCTCCGGATATTCTGCAAAGTCATGAAGGTCATGAGTGTAGACATCTATTCCATCAGTGGAAAGATGAAGAATCCTAGCAAACTGACCTAGGGAAATATTTATATCCCTACCCATCACACGAGAGGTGATCCGGTTCCCACTAAATTCGAAGTTAGCATAGAAGTATGGAACCAAGGATGTGTAGACCTTCTCCCTGATGGAAAGGAAATCCACAAGGTTGTTGGTACGGAGAATGTGGGGTATATCAAGGTGTTCAAAGTCATGGATAGCCACATACCTACCCGAAATTGTGTTCCTAGGGGCTAGATGAGTGTAACAGTCAGAGGCTAGATCGTTACGCAACAAAGGATCAGTTCTAGGAGCTTGAGAAGAGGATTGGGCAATACCCTTTCCTTTCTCGGTTCGAGATCTTTTAGGGGGCATGATAAAATGAAATTTTTAAGGTTTTGGCACGATCTAGATGATAAGTAACCTAAAGTAGAGACAATGGAACAATTATATCTAAGCTAGAAGTAGAAAACTGAAGTAAAAATCCGATTTTTACCTTGATGAAAATTTTTGAAACCCTAGCTGAAAATCCCGAAATCCTGAAGATCTGATGGATGGATCTCTTTGAAATTGTAGATCTGGATTAGTAAGGGGAAATATGAAGTGGGTTTTAGAAGAATTGAAGATCAGAAGAGCGGGTTGAAAGTTGGAAATTTTGGGAAGACAGGGGTCCAGCGGTTCGCTGAGAGAGAAGTGAGAGAGTGAGAGAAACAGTGAAGAAAAATCACAAATATAAGTCATAATTCGACGATCGGTCGACTGGGGTTAAGGGCCGGTCGACCGAAAAGATACAGAGAGTCACGCACTCGGATCGGTCGACTGGTCCTATAAAACAGTCGACCGGTAGCAGAAATAAAAATCCAAAATTTTCTCTCAGGCAGCGCCGGTCGACTGGGGTTAGGGTCCGGTCGACTGGTGCTGTCTGAAAATCTGCTACCAGATTCTGACCCAAAAAAAAAAAATTAAAAAAAAATTATAACAAATAAAATATGATATATTATAACATACAGGGATACAACAACCAGTTTTAAATCTTCATTTACATCAACTTCACACAAAATGTTTTAATTTTGTTTTACATATTTAAACAAAGATATAAAGATGTTGAAGCCGAATACCCAGTGACGGGTTCTGAACTTCATCCTCTTGATTCCTCTTGAATGAGTTGAGGCGCGCAATTGCCATCTTTAAGGTATTTGTTTAAACAAGAAATTTTGATTATTAATTTATACTTTTGAAAAATAGTATATACATATAGATACATTCTCAAACAACATGGACATGTGGACAAATATGACATGAGGCATAAAAATACAAGATATGGAAATTAACACAAGGTATGTACACAACATGATAGAAAAGTAGTTCTATATAAGCATGTATCAATGGAATACAAAAGCAAACTATCAATTCTATACACATGTATACATTACCAAAAATCAACAACTATTTTAAAATGGAGATGTTACCAATTTAAGGGCAATCTCCAAAAATAGGTGCCTCCACGATAGCGATGCAAGCTAGATTTGAACTTTGAGCTTAGTTGCATCTACCACCCGGGCACCGTCTCCCCCTAAGTCTTGGAGGAAGTAGATCCACCTGTATCACCTACATTTGGAGGATCTTTTGGTACCCAAATCTTTGAGGGTCCTTTGGGGTTAGTACCGGGGCGAACCCAAACATATTTATTATTAACATTATTTTTAGCATAACAAAACTTTTCTAAATGGCCTTTGCGGCCACAATGCGTGCAAACATAAATTCTACCACTACCATACATAAATGCATGCTTATGAGTGTGTGCATGTTTTCGTGCATGTGTATGTGTATGAGGTGCATGTTTCCCTTGGGGTACTCCCTTAGGAAATTTAGAAGCTATCTTTTTCAAGTCAAATGCATAACTTTTTAAATTTGAGTCCAAAACTTCAACACGTTTTTGGATCTCAACAAAATCATTTTTGTCAATAGAAACCATGGGGGTTTTACCCTTATTTGCAAGTTTATACTTATCAAAATCAATTTTCAATTTTTCAAATGAACTAGACAAAGTATTTTTCTCATTTACAACTATTTCAAATTTATTTTCAAAAACTCATTTTCCCTTTTTAATTTCTTATTATGAGATTGTGAAATCTCATACCTATGTTGCAATTCTTCAAAGACATGTGCAAGTTCATCCATTGTTAAATCATCATCTTCTAAAGTAGTTTCAAGGGTTACCTTAGAAGTGTCCTCTCCTTGTGCCATGAAGCACATGTTGGCGGCGTCGTGCTCCTCTTCGGATTCGGAATCCGTATCATCCCATGTAGCGGCCAACGCTTTCTTCTTCTTCCCGTGCTTGGAGGTGGTTGCTTGAAGAGCGGGACACTCGGCAATTAGATGACCGATCTTCTTGCAATGGAAGCAAGGACCGGGTTCTTCTCTTTTCTTCTCATACCTTCCTTGAGGTCTCCCTCTTCGGAAGTTGCTTTGCCGTCCCTTCTTGTAGAACATCTTGCCCACCTTCCGGATGAGCATGGCGAAGTCCTCATCGCAATCATCCGATGAGTCGTCCTCCTCAATGGTAGGAGTGGCTTTGAAGGTAATGGTCTTCTTCTTGGGTGCCTCCCTTTCTTCTCGAACCTTCATCTCCATCTCATGTGTCTTGAGATTTCCGATGAAGCCGGAGAAGTCCATCTCCTCTTTGTCGTTGAGCTCCTTGAGTGTCGTCGCCTTGACTTCCCACGCTTTGGGAAGAGCTCTAATCACTTTCCTTATCTTTTGATCATTATCAATCTTGTCGCCTAAGGAAGAAAGAGCATTAGTTATTTTAGTAAAACGGGTGAGCATGTCATCAATGCTCTCATTATCAAACATGTAAAAATTCTCATATTGAGAACGTAGCAAGTCAACTTTGGCTCTCTTGACTTGTGACGTTCCCTCATGAGTCACAAGCAAAATGTTCCACACTTCATATGCGGATTTGCAATTTATGATGCGTGCAAGGTCATCTTCATTAAGTGCTTGTGTTAATGCATATTGTGCCCTAGCATTTGCTTCATAGTCTTTGGAAGTATCCTCGGACCATGTGCTCTCATCACTAGTTGGTTCAATGAAGTCTTTGGTAATGGCCCTAGCTACCCTAACACCTAAGGATTTCAAAAACAAGTTCATCTTGACTTTCCAAATAGGAAAGTTCAAGCCATCAAATTTGGGAGGGATTTAATGCTAGAAAAGTCCATGGATGCCATGAATGCACAAGCAAGTAAAATGCAACAAACAACAACAAGCAAATATATAGCCAAATGAAGGATCTCCCTAAGGTGGTTAAACCGAATCTAGGGTTAGGCTCTGATACCAATTGAAATCACCTAGAGGGGGGGTGAATAGGTGATGGCTATATGATAATGGCAATTATCCGGAATTTAAAAATTTAACTCTAAACAATTAGCACAATACAATATTTCTTGCAAGTAAAAGACAATGTAAAATTGCAAGTAATAAAGAGATAGAGTTAGAAGAATTTGAGCAAACGCAAACACGCCGATATGTTTCCGAGGTTCGAGCCACGCTCTACGTCCCCGCCTTCACACTTGAAGGATTTCCACTATTGAGGATCCCACCGGATCAACAATACAAGGACAACACTTGTCCGTCTCCCGTGATGACACTTCACCACCTTGAGCACACTAGCTCGCCTTGAGGCCGATGCCTCTACAACTTCACTCAATTACAATGGAAGTGATCACACTTGATCACTTTACAAAAGAGCTCACTAAGCACAATCCTAGAACCAAATAGGAGACTTAGAGTATGGGATTGTGTAGTGCAAAACAAGAGAGAAGTAGAGGAATAGGCTCCAAGTAAGGTGTATGGAATTTTGGCTTTGGAGAGAAAAATCTTTTCTAAACTTAAACTTTGGAAATCTTGAAAACTCTTGTAAAAACTCTTGATATTCTTTTTAAAATTGTTAGTTATGTCGCTTGAAGTGACTACCTATTTATAGGGGTCAAAAACTGCTCAAGAGATTCGTTGGAGACAAATCCCTAAAGTCAAAGAGTCAGAAAATATAGCTGTTGAGTCTGTCAGAACTTTTGACAGAGTCCCGGTCGACCGGGTCGGTCGACCGCCAACGGTCAAAAATCCGACCGTTGGGGCTCACCGGTCGACCGGGTCGGTCGACTGGCAATTTCCAGAGAACAAAGGGTTTGGGCCGGTCGAGTATCGGTCGACTGCCGGTCGACTGATACGCACATGCACAGTTGTGCATGTCGGTCGAGTGCCGGTCGACTGCCGGTCGACCGGGCACTGTGAGTTCTGTAAAAACAGAATTTACAGACCTGGAAAATTTTGGATTTTGGTTTTTGGGTCTTGGGTTAAATACTTTGGTCTTGAAAAATCATAGAGTATGAGCATGTGTCATACTACTATCAAGGTAAAATACTTTGATAAAAAATCTTTTGATAAAACTTGATTTTCCATAAAATGTTTTTCCAAAAACTAGTCTTTCTAAAATCGTATTTCCAAAATAAATATGTTCATTTAAAAACTAAGTTTGGAAATGGAAATAGAAAGTCTTTTTGAAGCCATAAAACACTCTAGAAAATGTGTGTGTGTGATATCCCATATCTCTACTTCTACTATTTAGTTTTGACAAAATATCTAAAACAAAAATAGACAAAATACAAATCTTGGATTCTTGATCTTTTTCTTGATCTATTCTTCAACGCAAATTCCCGAAGCTTCCTATGTGCTTTAGCTTGGGAGTGCAAATCTTGGGCGAGCTCCAAATATGTGAGTCTTTTAGCGGAGTCGTCAAAATCTGTTTCTTGAACCTGAAATACTTTAAAATCATGATTATTAAACACATAACTAAATATGTTTTGCTATCATCAAAATAACCGGGATAATGGCCTTTGGGCCAACAATTTATCCAATAGTAGCAATCAGTACCGCCTGCTATTTTAATCAATCTTTTCCAGTGTCCCATACCACTGGCAGTTCATACTATAGCCCGCACTCCAGTCGAACCCATCCGGACATGGCCTACGGGTACCATTATCCAAACGAGAGAATGACCAAATAACAAGTGTTCCCGACGTCACTATTGTGTATACTGTTGTCTTATGTTACTTGGAAACCCATGGTCGAGAAGCTCTAGTCAGGTGGGTGTATCCCGTGTATACCCGGGACAACGGCCTTAAACAGATCCCTGGCTGCTGAGACCAGGGCCAGCCCGCTAAGGCTGTAACATGTAACGGGATCTCAATGAGCTAAAACATAACGGGAAACGGGATGCTCATGAGTAACAGATGGTAGCCAGCACTACCCCGTCCCCTGCAGTGGGACAAACAATAGATCCAGACATCCACCCACAAGACCTAGTCAACCGTCAAGTCTCCCCCATACCCAAGTTATCTTTATGATCTGATATTTAAAGTATACAATGTAACAAGAACAAATACAGTACATGATATAGGTAACATGATAACAGGATCTGAGCTCTGTTAATAGCATAAAACAATATAACGGGAAACGGGAACATTAGATGTGGGATTCCACATATCGCATATCAACAGCTCATGTATCCAGTATCGGGAATAACAGTATCAGTAACGGGAAACAAGCATATAACAGGAATACGGGGATAACATGAAACAATAATACATGTAATATGCACGGGGATCCATATGACAAGAAGATAGAAACAATACATGCATGTACACTCGTGCGGTGAGCATATGTAACAGTGATGTGTGAGCATAAGATAACTGTGTATCGAGTATCCATGTAAAGATGATAACAATAATATAATATGCGGTACTCCATGAATTGGTATATCCGTGTACCAGTGGAACCTATATGTGTAGCAATAATCCGTGTAACATATCTGTGTATCACTAGTACATGTAATAACAGTGGTCAGTGTATAATATAATACCATGTCCCTTGAACTACTGTATCCGTGTAATGATGATACCAGTGCATGAAATAACGGTGTCTAGTATGCATGTCTAGTGACAGTGTAGTGTAATAGAGTATCTGTGGATCAGTATACACGTAACGATAGTTATCTGACTGTGATACAATATATGAAATCATAGTGTCCACGAAGATGGTGAAGTAGTGGCCCGAGTGTCAGTGGCTGTGCAGGTATGATGACTGTGTCCGAGTTGTCTATGCCAGTATTTATTGTTATTATTCTTACATCACCTCTATTTATAGTAAATCAGGAAATACCTTACAATATTATTGGTTATTCCTATTACAATAAGTTTCCAATAATTACAAGTTAATAATTAATAGTTACCGTCTTTTATCCATAATCAAAATCTATCAATCAATTTCACTAAACATGAAAAAATATAATTTATAAAAGAAAAACACTCACAAACTATCCATAGGAAGGTAGCTCTCTTTCCCACGATCGCAACGGTTCCAGAATCATCCAAATCGGAGTCCGGATGCTCCAGGTATCGCCCGAATACTAAAAGTAATAGAAATGGGTTAAATATGTAAATAAAAGTATTTCAAATGCAAATACTGAAATGTAACCGGGGGTTTTCTGTAAGATTACCTTTACTTTACTTTGGATGCGGGTAGACGGGTTAACGGGTCGGGTTTAGATCCAAACCCAAACCCATAACTTAAATTAATGGGTATGGGTAATGGGTTAACGGGGTTTAATCCAATAGGGGTATAGGATTTATTGGGCAACGGGTTATCGGGTTTCACTTTAACCCAATAGGGGTTAAAGGGTTCGGGTGTAAACCCGAATCCACTCACCCAAAAGGAGCAGCAGCAGCAGCAGCATGTGCTGCTGCTGTGCCCGCGCACAGTCCGGCCAGCAGGTGCTGGCCGGCGCGGGGGAGGCCCGCCGGCGGCGCGGCCGTCGGTCAGGCGAGAGAGAGTGAGAGAGAGAGAAGAGGAGTGAGAGAGTGAGGGGGAGAGTTTTACAGACAAAGGAGAGAAAAAGAAGAAGAGGAAGAAGTGGGGAGAAAAATAGGAGCCGGGGGCGGCGCCCAGCTTGCCCGCCGGCGCCACCAGACCCGGCCGGCGAGGGACGCCGGCAGCTGACCTGGCCTGGCCTGGCCTGTACAGAGAGAGAAAGGGAGGGAGAGGGAGGAAGAGAGAGAGAATAAAGGAGAGAGAAAGAGAAGGGCTTGATTAATCACCCTAATTAGAGAGAGAGTGAGAGAGAAATAGAGAGGGAGAAGGGAAAGGCGGTGGCTAATGGCGGTGGGAGGAAGTCACTGGAAAAATCCAGAGAAGAGAAGAAGTGGAAAGAAAAAGAAAGAAAAAGAAAAGGTTTTAAATAATTAAATTAATATTATTTAATTTGGTTCAAAATTTGACTAGTCCCGAACGGTGCTCAAAAATTATAAAAAATAGAGAATATTATCCTAAGACGTAATATGAAAATGGTTTGAAGAAATTCTTTCTGGTTTGCAAATGAAAAATCCTGGAAGATTTCACCAGTACTGGGCGACACCGATTTGGCCGATTTTTGATAAATTCAGAAAAATCACCAAAAATATCCTAACGTAGATCGTATGATTCTAAGACATAAAGTGAAAGCGAATTCTCAAAATATAACTCTGTTTGTGAATTAAAAATCGGAGATCGACTTATCGGTATCGGTGGACACCGACTACGGAGATTTTCCAAAATAATCCAGAACAATTCCAGAAAATCTTGAAAAATCTAAAATATTAGAAAATGATTTTTGAAACTGAAATTAGCTCCATCGGACTATCACGGAGGTCAAAGCAATAATATTATACGTCGTATCGCGTACTAATACTGTGATACGTATATCAGGGATCAGGGGGTTACACAGACAACAATTCTACTAAAGAATCTGTTGAATTTTCTGAGCCCTCTTTCACAACAAATTTTGCAGAATCTCTTGGAAGTTACTTTGGGAACTGAGTTGCAGAATCCCCACTTGCTTTGAAAATTATTTCAAGACTGAGAGAGAGAGAGAAGATCTCCTTCAGACTGAGTTCAGAAGGCATATTGGCATGTGCGAGCACGTTTTCCTCCCATTCGCGCGCAAAAACTTTAAGTACCACAAGGGCACGCCCTTTATTCCCATTTTTCTCTATTTAAACACTTCAAACTTCCATCCCATGGTCAATGTTGGACTAAATGTCTTTAGCTACCTTTAGTCTCATTTTGGCTTTGAATTTGGCAATCTTTAGACTTGAATATCTCATTCATTCGAAGTCGGAATTGAACATGTGAATATACCACGTTCATCCCCAATGGAAAGAGAACACACTCCAGCCAACATCCAATTGATTCGATCAACGGATCTCACCGTAATTCAATTCAAAGATTCACATATATTCTTCATATTCCCAACAATCCCCCACAATGAATGGAGATTCAAGGAATTGACACACAAAGAGATTGACTCTATTGTAAAAGGTACTTTAGAAAAGAAACTGCATCAGGATAGGTGAACTAGGTCTTGAACCTTCCATAGCGAAAGTTTTATCGGACTTACTGGCTAATCAGTGAACTAGATCTTGAACTGTTAGCCGTTAATGTAAGCCAAGTCAACAAGCTTCACACAATAACTTTCCAAATCAACTTTGGTTCTCGATTGTGTCTATTTTGGCCCTGAACATTCTTGGTTTCAGAGAGTATCTTTAAGGAATAAAAGCCTCCATAGAAATTCCCAAAGAGCCAACCCAACTCTATACTCACATAGGTGATTATCCTATTAAGAGTTGTCTACTCTACTCCACTTATTTAGTAACAAGATATATGTATCATTAAAAGCGTTAAGCTTATCCTTAATCCACTTGTAGAAAGTACTTATGTGCACCTTAGGAATGGATTGGAGTCAAGCTCCCAAGTGCTTACTTGCTGAGTCAATCATAACTAGTTTTTCCTCTTGAACTTAGTGCGTGGGATCTCCAGTCACAAAGTGAGGTTTCTATTAAGCTGACTTGGTAAGGTTAGGCTTTTAGAACCATTCCTCTTGATGCGCAGTTTATACGCTCTCCACTTAAACCTTTAGTAAGCGGATCTGCTAAATTATCTTTTGACAAGACAAAGTCAATAGAGATAATTCTATTGAGAGCAAATGCTTAACAGTATTATGTCTACGACGAATATGTCAAGACTTACCGTTATATATAACATTTTGTGCCCTAAATATAGCTGCTGAATTATCGCAGTGTATGCATATAGCGCGTACTGGCTTTTGCCATAATGGTATATCTTCCAAAAATTATCGAAGCCGTTCTGCTTCTTCTCCGGCCTTATCTAAGGCTATGAATTTCGATTCCATAGTGGAACGGGCAATACATGTTTGTTTGAAAGATTTTCAGGATACCGCTGCTCCTCCTAGAGTAAATACGTATCCACTAGTTGACTTTGATTCCTCAGAATCTGCAATCCAATTAGCATCACTGTACCCTTCAAGTACAGGTGGATACTGTCCATATCTCAAGGCATATTCCTTGGTATGTGATACGTAACAATACTCGTAGTAGAGCAGTCCAATGTTGATCACTAAGATTGCTAGTGTATCTACTTAATTTGCTTACAGCGTAAGCAATATCGGGTCTAGTGCAATTCATCAAATACATTGGACTTCCGATAATCAGAGAATATTCCAACTAGCGTATTTCAGTTCCTGTATTCTTATGAAGGTGGACGTGCAGGAGAAAAGGATTTGTATTCTCCTTTATCTAATGATCCTTGAATCTTTCTATCATCTTATCCACGTAGTGAGATTGAGATAGACTGATTTCATCTGGTGTTCTGGTGATTTTAATTCCTAAAATTACATCAGCAACCCTCAGATCCTTCATGTCAAAACTGTGGGTGGTGACATGAAGTCCATGGCGTGTGTACAAAATATTTGTGATTAGCCTAAAAGGAGGATCTTTAACTCTAGGTTGTAAGACCCAAATTCAGAGCACTTGGCTCTGATACCAATTGTAGAATCACCTAGAGGGGGTGAATAGGTGATGGCTAATCTAATGGTCACTAAATGCCAAATACTGCGGAATTAAAAACTATAATGACCTAAACTAAACTCTTACACTAAACACTACGTATAACACAAGAGTGTTGCCGAATTCCCCGTGAAGGGCTCTGGACAAACTCCTCTAGATTCCCCTAGATAAGGGTTGAGGTGCCGCGTTGGCTCTCTTGGTTGAATACAAGTGTTAGCAAACAAACCCAAGCAAGTATAACAATTAAGCACACAATTATATCATGCATGTAAAGATAAGACAAGTAATAGCATGCAAGATATAAACAAGAGACAAGGAGAGAGAGAGAGAGTGAGCAATCGCAAACACAAGGGAATTGTTTCGAGGTTCGAGCACACTTGCTCTACATCCCCGCCTTCGACACACGAAGGATTTTCACTATAATCGATCCCAATGGATCACTCCTCGGTGCCGCAACACCTACAAGCTCTCGGACTCTCTAGCCCGTACACACCGCAAGCCCCACAAGCTCGCCGAGGCCGCACCTTAAACAACAAGTTCACACCCGAACTCGAAACACCGCGGACACACACGTCCGCCTCCTCAAGGTACAAAGAAAAGTCTTTGGTGATTACAACACTTTGATCACCTAAAAACAATCTCACTACAACACTCCTATAGGATGAATAGCAATGGATAGCTCAAGTGTATGTGTGAGAAAACAAGGAAAGAGATGGTGGAGGAAAACTCAAAGAAATCTCTTTTAACACTCTTGATAAAAACTCCCCTTTTGATTGGAAGTATTAGCTCTCAAATTAGTGGAGAAAACTCTATTAAAGAAGTGGGAAAAACTGGCTCAAAGTCCACTAGAAATCTTGGAGAAAACAGCCCCCAAATGGCCTAATTTATAGGGCTCCAAAAACTAGCCGTTGGAGGCCTGACAGGACTGTCGGTCGACCACCCGGTCGACCAGCCAACGGTCATATTTCAGACCGTTGAGCCATCGGTCGACCGAGGCCAGGATACAGAGAGCAAGTCTCTCTGTCCGGTCGACCGGTCGGTCGACCGGGGCCTTTCCAGAGAGCTGAGCTCTCTGGACGGTCGACCGGGTCGGTCGACCGGCCCTCCTGCCAGAACTGGCGTGCACGTCTGTGCACGTCGGTCGACCGTGACGGTCGGCCGCTTCACGGTCGACCGGCTGAAGCCAGGAAACACAGTCAATGGGATTTAAAACTAGGTCTTTTGGTTGAAGTAAAATCCCATAAAATACTGAAAAATCTACAAAAATAGTTTTACCAATATACTCTGATAAACAAACATGCTTGCACAAAATCAAGGCATGTTACAAATAATTTGGACAATTTTTGTAATATGGAAAAATTGGCTCAAATGAAAAACATTATTTTTCCAAACTTGATTTTTCCAAAACTTGTTTTTCTAAAAATTTTTCCAAATACAAAAATAAGATATTTAAACTCTTTTAAAGTATAGAGTGTATGGATATGATCCACTACACAAATATGGTGAAATATCTATGTTTTTAACATTAAGCTCTAAATATGGTTTTGGTTAAAACATGAAACTTGAATACCAAAAACCAAAATGATATTTTGTCAAAGAGAAAAATTTTTTCTAAAACAAACTAAATCAAGAGTGTGTGTGTGTATATGATATACTTGAGCAATCCACCAACTATTCTATCCTTTACATTTTATCTAAAAACAAATCTTATAAAACAAACCTAGACACAAGTCTTCATCTTCTTGAAGTCTTCACTTGAAGCCTTCTCATCTTCTTGACTTGGTCCAAACACGATCCAATGGCTCTTGGATCAAACCGTGCTAGCTTCAAAACTTGACTTTAAATCTTTTGTTGAAGCTATGCACCTACTAAGATCTTGATCATAAATCTGTCACTAATTAAACACAAGATCATTAGTACTATAACTACATGAGTTGATCATCATCAAAACTAGAGTGATGGGCCTTCGGGCCAACTGAAGGAAGGTAGAAGAATATTCTTCTTTGAAAGTCCCAGGTTCAGACAACAATTCTACTAAAAAATCTGTTAAATTTTCTGAGCCATCTTTCAGAACGAATTTTGCAGAATCTCTTGGAAGTTACTTTGGGAACTAAGTTGCAGAATCCCCACTTGCTTTGGAAATTACTTCAAGACTGAGAGAGAGAGGATCTCCTTCAAACTGAGTTCAGAAGGCAGATTTCTTATTGGTGTGTCTTAATTGAGAGAATCGAAGCACTATTTATAGCGCTCCAGGAGGAGCATTTTGGTCCAAACCCAACCAACAGTTGCAACGGTTTGGTCTGAACCGTTGCAACTGTTCGTTTCAATCGCAGCAACGGTGAGAATCGGAGCGCTATTTATAGCGCTCCGGGAGGGGCATTTTGGTGCGAACCCAACCAACAGTTGCAACGGTTCATTTCAACCTCAGCAACCATCCAACCGCCGCGACGGTTTACAGACATCCGTTGCGCGGGGCGGTTTGGATCCGGATAGCGGAGCGGGTATGCTCCGCGTAACCCATACCCGTGAGATCCGGTTCAAAAAGAACCAGGCCGGGTAGGGAACCCGAACCCGGATCCGGACCCAGCCCGGCACCGGCCACCAGCGGCGGCGCGCGTGCGCATGTGCGGGCATCGTTTTCTCCCAATCGCGCGCTAAAACTCCAAGTACAAAAAAGGCATGCCCTTTTTTTTCCATTTTTCTCTATTTAAATACTTCAAACTTTCATCCTATGGCTAATGTGGGAGTAAATGTTTTTAGTTACCTTTAGTCTCATTTTGGCTTTGAATTAGGCAATCTTTAGACTTGAATATCTCATTCATTTGAAGTTGGAATTGAACATGTGAATATACCACGTTCATCCCCAATGGAAAGAGAACATACTCCAACCATCATCCGATTGATTCGATCAACGGAACCCGCCGTAATTCAATTCAAAAATTCACATATATTCTTCATATTCCCAACATAATTGACGATGCCTTGGTGTCTCTGGACTACTGAATAATTTTTTGACACTTGGAATCTTTATTAATTTTATTTTCACTTCTAATTTATTTTATTTTCATTTCAACTCTCAAAACTTTTTAAATTGAGAGAAAAATTCACCTGTAATTTGTCATCGTTTATTTTGCAACGAGGGAGGGTTAAAAAAAAACCAAATTACCTCGAAGATTGATGAAATTTAGTATGCTTTTCCCCATTGCAATTATATTAATGTGTCTCAAGCTAAGAGGAAATTTAAGAGTAAAGTATAACTTTTTCATGGACTTAATGTTAAGTAATGAGTTTTCATCATTTTCCAGGGACTAGTGAAATAAATTTATAGGTCTCATTATGGTTATTGAGTAAAAAAACTTTTATTGATTTTGACGAGAAAAAAAATAAGAGCAGGTTGAAGAAATGAAATGAAAGGTAATTTGGCCATATCACTTCTTTTAATAGATTCTGCATAATTCAAGATATATTTCCACTATATTTCAAGATATAAACAGAGTGGCTTACGGGGAGTGAAATTTTATCCGAATTTTAATGATTTCTTGGATAAAAATTAAAATTCAAAAATTTCAAATGAGAAATTGAAATTAGCGAAAATTTCAAATGTAGATATGAAAAAACTAATAAATTTTATATGTTTGATTTGAGGCCATGACATTTTTTGAAAAAAATTGCTCAGTGTTGTTCTAGGGTGCCATGTCTTCGGGGGGGGGGGGGGGGGGGTCAGACAAGCAGGGCCTGGCACGGCCCGGGTACAGGCACGGTGGGCCAAGGGTCGAGACGAGCTCGCCTCGCCTGTGAAAATGCAGGTGGTCCAACCCGCGACCCGCCCGGGTTGGCTCGTGTCGGACATAGACCGGCCGGACAGGGCCGACCCGGATTTAAAACAAACTAAAAAATCTTAAAATTTCTAAAAGAAAACTTTAAAAATCTAAAAAAAAACTTCAAAATTTCTTTAGTTTAAAATTTTAAAAGTTGACGCTTTAAAAATTGACAAAATGCTAAGAGCTGTGACAAATTTAATTTTATATTAATGATCCAATAAAATGAATAAATAAATACAAATACAATTGAAGTATAAATTAAAAAGTTTGAAATTTATCATTCATTCTTAGAAATTGCAAGTCTTCAAATATTTTATAATAAAATATTATAAGTGTTCAAAGTCTTCATTCATCTTCTGGGAAGTCTTTAATGAGATAATCAATTGTTTTATTTTTGGCAGCTTTTTTCTGCATCAAGTCAATCCTTTCCACAAATGATCATCTCGATTGCTTCTGACGCCAGACGATTCTTTGTATCCTGCAGTACTCGACTACTTGTAATAAAAGCAGAGTCTAATGCTACTGTAAATACAGGAGGGGTTAGCAAGTAGAAACTTGACGGGGTCGACTGATAAAAAATTTGTATCCATTTTAATTGCTAATGTTTAATTTGACAAGATGTAAATGCCTCATAAATGCTAAGGTGATGAGAGAGAGAGAGAGAGAGAGAGAGAGTTTGAGAATTTGAGAGTTAGTAGAGCTGGTGGAGGTTGAGAAGTTGAGAGAGAGCTTGAAATTTGAGAGCTTGTAACTGTTGGGTATCCTGCTTAACAAGAATCAATCTGACAACTAATCAAGATCACTGAGATATCAACAATCTAATTGGCCAGGTCGGAAATATCAGGTGGGAGGTTTTCCGTTCAATAGAACGTTCCTTAATTTAAGAACCACCTTTCAATTTCCTTCCTTGGTTTAAGCACCAATTAGACTGAATCTAAGTCAGTCTCGATATACTGTAAAGTATATCCCCTGTATAAAAGGACTTAATCCACTTATACAGTATCACTTAGACTGAATCTAAGTCAATCTCGATATACTATAAAGTATATCCCCTGTATAAAGGACTTAATCCACTTATATAGTATTTGAAGTGAGGTACGCTTAGAGCGAATCTCCTTAAGACAATTACGTCCCCCGCACCGGTGCTAACGGGATAATGGACGCTGGTCTCCCAAGATACAACACTTCTTCACGGTATTTGGATAGCACTACCAAATCACCGTACGGTCGAACCGTAGTCAACCAGTACCTACACAGGATTAGCAAAGCAGCGGTATAATGATAAATTTCAAATGAATATTTGTCTTACTCTTTTGGAGGAACACCCACTGTTAAGGATGTAGGAAGGTTGAAGAATTTGGCAGAATCTCCTTTAGGAAGTCGCTTCGGATTCCCACTTTACGCTGGAAATCGCGGATTCCCACTTCAGGCTGGAAGCGCAGTTCAGAACGTTGGAAGAACAGTTCAGAACTTTAAATAGAGAGAGAGATAGAGAGTTAATTCTCTGTTGGTGTGTTTTTAATTGAGAACCAGGAGGGCTTTATATAGTTTTCCAGGAGTAGGCCAACAGGTTTGAACCCAAACCAAAAGCTGCAACCTTTGGTCCAGCCGTGTCTGTTGGCAGTCCAACAGTCGCAACCGTTGACGCGGAGCGGACTGTTTTGCAACCTTTGGTTGTTCAACATGTGCGAAACCTTTGGCAGTCCAACAGGTGCGCAACTATTGGCAATCCAACAGGTTTGCAACAGGAGCGGGACCTTGGTTCAAAAAGAACCAGGCCAGGTAGGGAACTCAGACTCAGATCTGAACCCGAGTCCAGTAGACCCAGACCCAGACCCGGCACCGGCACCGGCGCCGGCGCCGGCCGGCCACCGCCGCCGCCAGCGGCGGCGCGCGTGCGCGCACGTATGTACGTGCATAGTTCCCTCCTTTTCGCGCGCGAAAACTCCAAGTACCCAAAGGGCACACCCTTTGTTCTCAATTTTCTCTATTTATACTACACAAGCTTCCATCCCACGGCCAATGTGGGACTAAATGCTTGTAGCAACCTTTAGTCCCATTTGGCTTTGAATTAGGCAATCTTTGGACTTGAATATCTCATTCATTCGAAGTCGGAATTGAACATGTGAATATACCACGTTCATCACAAATGGAAGGAGAATATACTCCAACCATCATCCGGTTGATTGATCAACGGATCTCGCCATAATTCAACTTGAAGATTCCCTTTATATTCTTCAATTCCAACAATCCCCCACAATGAATGGAGATTCAAGGAAATGACACACAAAGAGACTGACTCTATTGTGTAAGGTACTTTAGAAAAGAAACTGCATAAGGATAGGTGAACTAGGTCTTGAACCTTCCATAGCGAAAGCTTTATCGGACTTACTGGCTAATCAGTGAACTAGGTCTTGAACTGTTAGCCGTTAGTGTAAGTCAAGTCAACAAGCTTCACACAGTGACTTTCCAAATCAACTTTGGTTCTCTGTTGTGTCCGTTTTGACCCTGGACATTCTTGGTTTCAGAGAGTATCTTTAGGGAATAACAGCCTCCATAGAGATTCCCAAAGAGCCGACCCAACTCTATACTCACATAGGTGATGGACCTATTAAGAGTAGTCTACTCTACTCCACTTGTTTAGTAACAAGATATAGGCATCATTAAAAGCGTTAAGCTTATCCTTAATCCACTTGTAGAAAAGCACTTATGTTCACCTTAGGAATGGATTGGAGTCAAGCTCCCAAGTGCTTACTGGCTGAGTCAATCATAACTAGTTTTTTTCTCTTGAACTTAGTCCATGGGATCTCCAGTCGCTAAGTGAGGTTTCCATTAAGCTGACTCGGTAAGGTTAGGCTTTTAGACCCATTCCCCTCGATGCGCAGTTTTATACGCTCTCCACTTAAACCTTTAGTAAGCGGATCCGCTAAATTATCCTTTGACGATACAAAGTCAATAGAGATAATTCCATTTGAGAGCAACTGCTTCACGGTATTATGTCTACGACGAATATGTCTAGACTTACCGTTGTATATCACATTTTGTGCCCTAGATATAGCTGCTTGATTGTCGCAGTGTATACATATAGCGGGCACTGGCTTTTGCCATAACGGTATATCTTCTAAGAATTGTCGAAACCATTCTGCTTCTTCTCCAGCCTTATCTAAGGCTATGAATTCCGATTCCATAGTGGAACGAGCAATACATGTTTGCTTAGAAGATTTCCAAGATACCACTGCTCCTGCTAGAGTAAATACGTATCCGCTAGTTGATTTTGATTCCTCAGAATCTGCAATCCAATTAGCATCACTGTATCCTTCCAGTACAGGAGGATACTTTCCATATCTCAAGGCATATTCCTTGGTATGTGATACGTAACCCAATACTCGTAGTAGAGCGGTCCAATGTAGATCACTAGGATTACTAGTGTATCTACTTAACTTGCTTACAGCGTAAGCAATATCGGGTCTAGTGCAATTCATTAAATACATTAGACTTCCGATAATCTGAGAATACTCCAACTGGCGTATTCCAGTTCCTGTATTCTTATGAAGGTGGATGTGTGGGAGAAAAGGATTTGTATTCTCTTTTATCCCATGATCCTTGAATCTTTCTATCATCTTATCCACGTAGTGAGATTGAGATAGACTGATTCCATCTGGTGTTCTAGTAATTTTAATTCCTAAAATTACATCAGCAACCCCCAGATCCTTCATATCAAAACTGTTGGATAACATTCTTTTAGTGGACTTAATAATTTCAATATTAGTCCCAAGTATCAACATGTCGTCTACATAAAGACAAACAATGATACATGCATCTCCAACTGTTTTAGTGTAAACACACTTATCACATTCATTGATAGTGAATCCATCTTTGATCATGACACTATCAAATTTCTCATGCCATTGTTTTGGAGCCTGTTTTAAACCGTATAAGGATTTTACCAATTTACACACCTTGTGTTCTTGGCCCTTGACTTTAAATCCTTCAGGTTGCTCCATATATATCTCTTCACTTAATTCACCATTTAAGAATGCAGTCTTGACATCCATTTGATGGATATCTAAGTTGTGCAATACTGCAATCGCAATCAACATCCGTATGGACGTTATTCTTGTTACTGGTGAATAAGTATCGAAGTAGTCAAGTCCTTCTTTTTGTCGATAACCCTTGGCTACTAATCTAACCTTGTACTTATCGGTGATCCATCGGGTTTTAATTTTCGTTTGAAAATCTACTTACACCCAATTGGTTTACTTTCAGGAGGCAAGTTTACCAATTCCCAAGTATGATTACTTAGTATGGATTCTATTTCGCTATTTATAGCTTCTTTCCACATTTGTGCTTCTGGGGTTGACATAGCCTCTTTAAATGTTTGAGGCTTGCTCTCAATAGCGTATGCTATGAAATCTGGACCAAAAGATTTTGAGATTCTAGATCTCTGACTTCTTCTTGGTTCAATTTCCGCATTTACAATTGGTTCCTCGGGGCTTTCGTCCCTGAATGCCATCTCGTGTGTTCTTTTCCCAGAAGTCTTATCTGCTTCCCGTTTGTACGGAAAGATGTCTTCAAAGAACACAGCATCTCGAGATTCGATAATCATGTTTACATGAATATCAGGTATTTCTGATTTATGAACCAGAAATCTGTAGGCACTACTATTCAAGGCATAACCTATGAATATGCAGTCCATAGTTTTTGCTCCCAACTTAGTCTTTTTAGGTAATGGTGCCAGCACCTTTGCAAGGCACCCCCACATTTTGAGGTAATGGTAGGAAGGTGTCCTTCCATGCCATAACTCGAATGGTATTAGACCAAGTTTCTTGTGGGGTACTCTATTTAGAATATGATTTGCAGTTAATAGAGCTTCCCCCCACAAGTTCTGCGGAGCTCTAGAACTTACGAGCATGGAATTAACCATCTCCTTCAAAGTTCTGTTCTTCCGTTCAGTAATTCCATTTTGCTGAGGAGTGTATGGTGCTGTAGTTTGATGTATTATACCAAAACTAGCACATAACTCACTAAAATCATTTGATTCATATTCTCCGCCTCTATCAGATTTTAGAATCTTGATTTTCTTGTTGAGTTGATTCTCAACTTCGGCCTTATATGTTATAAACATATTTATTGCCTCATCTTTACTGTTTAAAAGATACACATAACAGTATCTTGTGCAGTCATCAATAAAAGTAATGAAATACTTTTTACCGCCTCTAGTTGGCATAAACTTCAAGTCACATAGATCGCTATGAATTAACCCTAAAGGTTCTGTATTTCGATCTATTGAGTGAAATGAATTTTTAGCCAACTTGGCCTCAACACAAACCTCACACTTGCGAATTTCTTCCAAGTTGAGTTTAGGAATGTATCCCAGATTAGACAAGTTCTTCAAAGACTTGTAATTTACATGCCCTAATCTAGCATGCCATAAATTAGGAGACTCAAGCAAATAAACAGAAGAATTTCCTTTATTTATTAGCTTTGGGTACAAATATACGGACTTTTTATCAACCACTGCAACATTGGCTTTAAAAAGTCCATCAACAAGATAGCCCTTACCCACATACATCCCTCCCTTAGTAAGTACAAATTTGTCGGATTCAAATACCATTCTAAATCCCTTCTTACTAAGTATTGATCCGGAGATCAAATTCTTGCGGATGTCTGGAACATGAAGCACATCGTTAAGAGTAAGCTCTTTCCCCGATGTCCACTTCAGGATGACCTTGCCTTTTCCTTCAACCTTTGAGACGGCTGAATTCCCATGAATAGTTGCTCATCTTGCTCTAGCCTTTGATATTCTGAGAATAACAATTTCTCCGAGCAGATGTGCCGAGTAGCTCCCGTGTCTACCCACCAATCTTTGTTATTGGTTGTCAGATTCACTTCTGACACCACAGCTGAAAGACTTGGTGATTCATGGTTGGTCATGTTTGCCTGTGGGTGGCTCTTCTTGTTCCCCTTAAGACGGCTGCGACATTCATTAGCTTTATGTCCTTCTTTGTTGCAGACATAGCAGGTTCCTTTGAAGCGCATGCTTTTGCCGTCTTGGGCCTTGCCTTTGTACCCCTGGGATGTCTTCTTCCGCTTCAAGCCTTTGGAAGTAGACGCTTTTCCCTTTGAGTCCTCGATCACATTAGCTTTTGCTTCGTAGGAGTTCTTGCTGGTCCTTTTCTCGGACTTGCGGTTGTCCTCCTTGATACGAAGCCTCACAATGAGATCCTCCAACTTTAGCTCCTTTCGCTTGTGCTTCAGGTAATTCTTGAAGTCTCTCCACGCAGGTGGGAGCTTCTCCACGATTGTTGCAACCTGAAAAGTTTCAGGAAGAATCATACCATCGCCTCTATTTCGTGCAAGATAAGTTGGAACTCTTGCACCTGACTGATGACAGTCTTGGTATCCAACATTTTGTAATCCAGAAATCGTCCTACGACGAACTTCTTGGTACCAGCATCCTCAGTCTTGTATTTCTTGTCAAGACTGGCCCATAACTTCTTTGCCGTAGTGATTGGACTGTAGACATTATAAAGAGAGTCATCCAGTCCATTAAGAACATAATTTCGGCAAAGGAAGTCACATTGAGTCCATGCATCAGTTGCAAGCTCTGGTGGATCTTCTTCCAGGAATCTGGCTAGATGAAGAGTGGTCAAGTAGAACTACATCTTCTGTTGCCACCTCTTGAATTCTGTGCCATCAAACTTTCCTGGCTTCTCCGGCTTCGGGTTAGGAAGTGGAGGAGGCATCAAACTTTGGAGCGGAATGTTTGTTGCCTTGCTTGAGCTATCTTGATTTGTCTTAAGACATTATTATTGAAGTTACTAACTTCAGTTCTGCTTGAAATTATTATTTAAGTTAGTATTGAAGTTTAAGATTGTTGGGTATCCTGCCTAACAAGAATCAATCTGACAACTAATCAAGATCACTGAGATATCAACAATCTAATTGGCCAGGTTGGCAAATATCAGGTGGGAGGTTTTCCGTTCAATAGAACGTTCCTTAATTTAAGAACCACCTTTCAATTTCCTTCCTTGGTTTAAGCACCAATTAGACTGAATCCAAGTCAGTCTCGATATACTGTAAAGTATATCCCTTGTATAAAAGGACTTAATCCACTTATACAGTATCACTTAGACTGAATCTAAGTCAATCTCGATATACTATAAAGTATATCCCCTGTATAAAGGACTTAATCCACTTATACAGTATTTGAAGTGAGGTACGCTCAGAGCGAATCTCCTTAAGACAATTACGTCCCCCGCACCGGTGCTAACGGGATAATGGACGCTGGTCTCCCAAGATACAACACTTCTTCACGGTATTTGGATAGCACTACCAAATCACCGTACGGTCGAACCGTAGTCAACCAGTACCTACACAGGATTAGCAAAGCAGCGGTATAATGACAAATTTCAAATGAATATTTGTCTTACTCTTTTGGAGGAACACCCACTGTTAAGGATGTAGGAAGGTTGAAGAATTTGGCAGAATCTCCTTTAAGAAGTCGCTTCGGATTCCCACTTTACGCTGGAAATCGCGGATTCCCACCTCAGGCTGGAAGCGCAGTTCAGAACGTTGGAAGAACAGTTCAGAACTTTAAATAGAGAGAGAGAGAGAGAGATAGAGAGTTAATTCTCTGTTGGTGTGTTTTTAATTGAGAACCAGGAGGGCTTTATATAGTTTTCCAGGAGTAGGCCAACAGGTTTGAACCCAAACCAAAAGCTGCAACCTTTGGTCCAGCCGTGTCTGTTGGCAGTCCAACAGGCGCAACCGTTGACGCGGAGCGGACTGTTTTGCAACCTTTGGTTGTTCAACATGTGCGAAACCTTTGGCAGTCCAACAGGTGCGCAACTGTTGGCAATCCAACAGGTTTGCAACAGGAGCGGGACCTTGGTTCAAAAAGAACCAAGCCAGGTAGGGAACTCAGACTCAGATCTGAACCCGAGTCCAGTAGACCCAGACCCAGACCCAGACCCGAGCCCGAGCCCGTGTGTAACATCCCGAAATTTTTATTATTTATTTCTTTTCCTAATAAATATTTTATTCTCAGCCATGAGTTAATGCTGGATGTTTGGGATTAATAACTATAAGGTTCGGCGTACTTTAATCATGAATTAGTGTGGCAATGCAAATTTTAATTTATATATCTATATAAATTATTTATTGTTTTCTTTGATGATTAAGTGAGAAATTTGTGTTAATAAATAATCACAAGTATATGAGATGTAAATATATCAATGATGCATGTAGGGGATAACCATGTATATGCAAGGTGTCACATATTCAAATACTTGAAAATACTTATACATGGTATATACTTACCCCCACCAACCATACCCTTCATTTATCAAAATACTTGGTAATTGAAAAATTTTCTATTTGGAAGGGGTTAGGTGTGCATGGAGGAATGAGGTGTAGGGCTAGGATCATCTTGATCCTAGCTTTGGCCAGGTGGCAAGTCAATGGAGGGGTGTTTTGTAATGACTTGTTTTAGTGGAGGGCCTCTATGTAAAACTTCCTTTCCCTTACGTGAGATCTGAGAAGAAAATTTCTCTCCTCTCTGTAAAAGAAGAAGAACACTTCCTCTCCCAAAACCAAACCCTAGATCCACACCTCTCTTCCTCTTCCACACAAAAAAATCTCTCCCTCACTCCCTTTCACCTCCCAGCCGAAGCCAGGAGGGGGCGGCAGCAACCGCGCGCCACCAGCGCGCGGCCGCGCACAGCCGCGCGCACAGCCGCGCGGGGCCGCGCGGGGGCGGCGCCGGCCGCGCGGGCGGCGTCCCATGCCGCGCATGGGCCTGGTTAGGGGGGGATCTTGGTTGACTAGAGAAGTGAAGGGAAATTCAGATTTGAAAGTGTTTTGCAAGGAAAATCAAAGCCCTAAATTCTGAAATTTGTTCCTAAAAACCCCCAATTTCCAGAGGCAAAGATTTGGTGAAGGTAAATTTATACTCCACTAGTTCTTCTCATGTTATGATCTATTGCATGACTAAGAATTTGCTTATGTCTCTTACTAGGGTTTGAGTGAAAAGTTTGAGCAAGGAGCAAGTGGGAATCCATCTCCTAGGTGAGTAAATTATCATACTCACTATGCTTACATAGGTCATGAAATTAAATAAAGTAATTATCATAATGAAATTAGGAGGAATTTGGGGAAAATATTCATGAATAATGTAAGGTAATGTGTAAATTAGTTTTCTTTTATGGGGTTGGTGGCATGCTTGTTCTCTTTTTACTAGAGGATGGTGATATAAGTGGTATATGCTATGCATTAGTAACAATTTGAACTATGTAAGGTAACATATGTGAAGTACATGGTAATGGGTGATTACTTCCTAAGTCCTTCTAAAATGAATTGGGGTTGGGTATTGGACTCCATGAAAAAGTATTAATTAGAAATATATTATTGTGTTAGAAAGCGTGACATAGCCATAATAATCTTGTTGGTATAATTTCAAGGGTAAGAGGCTAGCAATACGTAATTACCAAATAAGTATCCCCTACGAGAACATTGTAATTTACTTGATGTTTAACTAAGAGTTAAATTATGTGATGTTGTTGCTACTATTAAATAGGGGGATTAGCATGTCGGTGTCCGACGTGATTATTCGGAAAGGAAACACGAAGCGGTGCTCGGTACAAACCCTTGTAGAACGCTCAACTTGAAGGTGAGTGGGGTTTCTAAATAAATTTGGACCGCTTTATACTAAATTGCAAATATGTTAGTAATTTGTTGATTTAGCTTTTTGCCAAATTTCATATGCGGCTTGCATTTCGAAGTATAGTTCACAATGGCATTGACATGCATGTTACGGAATAGAATTCATTATGGGTGACATGAATGTGATTAGTGTATGTTATTTGATTTTGTACATATATGTATATGTGATATGTTTGGTTAAGACAAGGATACTAATTTTGCATAAGAATACATGGTAATAGGCAAGTACTCATTTAGAGTATCACCCCATATATATATATATAAAATGATGTGCTTTGTACATGAATCTTATGGAACTGGATGCGTTGGTTATTGTGTTGTTACTATGATATTGGGTAAACCCCAAGCACATGTCTTCTTCTTATTGTTGCACATCATTTCGGGCATGACATGTAAGCTAGTTTTATATTGCTCGTATGAATATTATAACTTAAGTTTGCATGATGCATTATATAACGGAGGAAGGGGCCGGGCGGGAGCCGGTAGGAGGGGGGAAGACGGGGATTTGACAAAAAACATATATATATATATATATATATATATATATATATATATATATATTGGAGGAAGGGGCCGTGCGAGAACCGGTAGGAGGGGGAAGACGGGGTTATTGTTGTATATACATGCTATATATATCATATTGGGAGGAAGGGACCCGTATGGCACGGGCGGAGTGCGAAGACGGTGCTATGATATACATTTAATTGCATCCTTACAAATGATTGAAAATGAATGGCTATGTGTGACAGATATGTATGTGTGTGTGCGCGACATTATCGGTATGTTAGATGTGTTATTGTATATGATAGTGAATACATCTGATACTGGTCATGTGTACGGTTATCAACATTAATTGATTATTAACTGGAAGTAAATGAAAATCGAGTAGAAGCATTCGGTATCACATACTTTATGTGCCACACTCATCTTATTTTCATGTATCATGAATAATATACATTGTTAATGCCATTATGTATGTGAAATTTGACTCCACTCACTGAGCTGTCGAGCTCACCCCCCTATAGTTTCATGTTTTCAGGGCAAGTCAGGGATAGATAGCAACTAAAGGCAAGAGTAGAGCACTGAAAGGGTGCACAACATTCATTGTGTGGGCCTATCAAGCTTCCATATCGACTTGTAATTAAGTAACGTGGTTATATTCATGTACATGGAGATGATGTATATATGTAGATTTGTGTATGAACTCTTAATGGGTATTATCTTGGGTTGGATTATGTTAGACGGTGACACTAAGGAGATTATCCCTAAGTAAGTCCTTAAATTGTTATCTTGTGTAGTATCCCTATAATAAACGTGTGAGAATTTAAGTAGGCGAGGTCAAGCCGAAATTGTGGTATATACTACTGCATGGGATGTTTGTATATACATATACGATTGATGAGAAATTTGGAATTGTATGTATCTACGTATCAGAGTAAACTTCGTATTTTCAAAGGAAGTGCTGCCGAAAATTTTAAGAAATTTGGAGATCATTATGATAATCTGTGGATCAAATTAATGTTTATGTATATGAAAATATAAT